>QRFJ01006778.1:0-27366 GCA_006176705.1 Cocos nucifera | reverse complement strand
GACTGTGAAATATCTTACTAGATGATGCACCTATAATGAAAATATGTTATACAAATATATAAATATATAAATACTATATAAAAATAAATAAATAAATAACATAATAAAAACATACACTTAGATGTTGGTGTCAGAGCATGTATTAGAGATGTATCTAATGGTAGAGGCTCAGATGCCAGTGAAGTAGATATCGGTGGTGGAGTAGATGTTGATGATCCCTGAGCAGCCGATGCAGAAGTAGATGGAGTATGCTGTAATTGCTCCTTAGATGCCGAGCTCCGCATAACCCATCGAGAGGTGGGGGTGAGAGCTAGATGGCATTTCGGTGCCATCATGATCTGCAAAATTAATGAACATTAACTAATATAACATATTGAACAATAATATTAATATAGAATGAATAAATAGATTTTAATATTTATACTAGAATATTGAAGTCACTTGTAATACTCTGGTCTTGTATAGAATTTTTGGATTATATATTATTTTTTTGATGTTAGCTTAAGTTTCTAGGATTGATCTTGTAGGTCACTTAATTTTAGTTATAAACTACTTTGAATTAAACTTACTTTACCAAAATTTATTAAAGCCATTTGAGTATAAATTGTGACTATCTATCATTTTGAATCCTAAAAATTTTCTAAATCTAAAAACTAGCACCTATAAGAAAGGCTATATAAAATATATATTTTCTTGGAATAAAAAGTTTTGATAATTGATCTCCAGATGTTGGTGAGTTAATAAATAATTTTTAATAAATTTTAGAGATCCTTTAACCATTCATTCTAAAGCAAGAAAATTTTAAAAATTTTGGATTTGAATAATTTAAACTAGAACCCAAATTTTAGTTTCTTATTCCTAAGGAATTTGATTTTTCTGATATTTTTGTTGAATCCAAGTTTGGGGTATTCTTTATTTAAATTTATGTTTTAAAGTTTATTAACTTAAAAAAAATAAGCTGAGATTTGAGTAAAGCTGTGAACAGAGTTTGAAGAGTAAAATTTCTAAAATTCTGAAATTCGAGCTGATCCGAATTGAAATCAAGCCGGCCCGAGTCTCAGGCTACATAATGAGTTTTCTATTTTTTTGAGAGAGTTAGCTCAATTTGGCATCGAGCTAACCCGATTTGGAGCTGAGCTGATTCTATAGAATGACATTTTTATTTTTCTGAGAGAGCCAGCTTGATTTGGCATCGAGCTAACCCAATTGGCATTTGAGTTGGCCCAATTTAGAGTCGAGCCAGCTCAGTCAGCTGAAAAAGGATTATACTTGATCTATTTATTAATTATTATTTAGAGAATTATTCTTTAAAATTTAGAGTAAAAAATTATACTTTCAAAAATATTCAACTTTTAAGAAAAACTCTGCCAAATTAGACAATCAATCGATCATTGTATATAATTCTCCCATCCGTATGATTATATATAAATATACGTATGTCGAAGATTATGTACACTAATCAATTGATGAGTCTATCATTATGTAATATAATAAATAAAAATAATAAGATATAAATAGTCGATAAGAGTTTTTTTATCTGCCGACATAATCCATGATTGCTGATATGATCTAGAACCCACCGATGAAAATTTTCTTATCGACTAGCATGGCCCAAGAACCATCCATGGCCGCCGACACGGCACGACCCAAGGCCGCTAACACGGCCCAGTCCAAGACTGTCCATGATTGCTAACACGGCATGGCCCAGCCCAGAACCCATCGGCACGGTCCAGAACCAGCCAGCAGGATTTCTCTTATCCATCGACACGACCCACGATCGAAGTATAATTATAAATATTAATATAAAAATTATAATTAAATATTAATATAAAGATTATAAATGATAAATAAATAATATTATAATTTTTTTAAAAAAAAATCATACCTACGGCTACAAAGAGGGATCACACAGAGAGCTCTGAGGGTCACCAGTAGCGACGCTAGAGGAAGATGACAATGCTAAAGATCACCTACGAAACGATCGAGATAGATAGTGAGTTAGAAAGAGAGAAGGAAGTGAAAGAGAAAGAGAAAGAGGAAAGAGAGAGAAAGAGGGAAGAGAGAGAAAGAGGGAAGACAATGCTAAAGATCATTGCATGACCTTCTGTGACTTTTGGAACGCGAGTAGAATCCACGAATAACACCTATGACTAACAACCATGATTTGCAGGATAGTGGGCAAATTCTCCATCCTAATGGTCTATCAGATTAGGGCCTAATAATCTACCATTTTAGGACATAATGGCCTACCGGATTCATGTATAACTTTCTACAACTTGATGTAAAGATGTAATATAAGCAAGCAAAAGGAGAACAGTGCATGCACTCTCTCTCTCCCATTCCTTCTTTTCTTCTTTCCTGTTCTCAAGCCCTGATTAACTTAAGCATTGGAAGGTCTCTAATCGGAGCATCTTTGGCACGTGTAGACTTTCACTGCAGGATTCTTGAAGGAGGAAGCACTCTCAAGCCGGATCCGAGCTCCATGTTGGTAGGCGATCGATGTCAATTCAGAGACTTACAGCACCAGATTAGTACTAGAGGAAGGATCTGTCGTCCACTTTTGAAAAAAGATGAAAGAAATGGTGAGAATGTGGATGCAGAACACCGCTGCTTCCTACCATTAGTCATTTCGGTGGAGCCAGCAGAACATAAAGCCCCCAATAGCAGGTCTGACCCAACCTACCATAGCGGCAGACATGCAGCAATTTGATGACCTAGTATAGTAGGTCCAACCATTGACAACCACCATGCAGAAGCTCTAGCAAGCCACAGAGAAGCAAAATCGACGAGAGCTAGCTCGCCAAGCTGCTCCATAGCAGCATAGCCGCCAGTCCTGCCCTGGGAGCATGGGGAGGATCTCATGGCATTCTCATCACTTTGAATTGGCCACTTGTCGATCCTTGTCGCCTCGATGAAGCCCCAAAAAATTGGATGGGCAGTAGCGAAACTCGGAGTCTTCAAGAGAAGGCTTAACTCTGGGGTACTCTCCATGCCCTGATGGGTCTCAACATGAGGATGATCTCAAGGAGAAGATCTAGGAGATTGAGCAGAGACTCGATACATTCCAAGAGGGAGATTGGAAGCATGATGATTCCTTCAGTTTCAGTTCGCATGCACCTTTCTCCTGAAGGATACCGGAGAAATCAATCCTATCTTGGTTCAAAATGTCATAGGGGATCCGTATGATGGCTCCCCAGATTCACTAGACCACCTTGAGGGCTATAGGACCCTCATGATGCTCTAGGGATTTTCAAACATCCTCCTCTATTTTGCCTTTCTAGACATGCTCAAAAAGTTGATGCGAGCATGATACTGTGGCCTCCAACTAGGGACCATTTATTTCTTTGAACAACTTAGAAGGCAATTCATTACATACTTCAATAGCAACCGATGTCGAACGATATAATCTGACTTCTTTTTGATCCAATAGAAAGAGAGGGGGATCACTGTGCAATTATATGGCATCCTTCAATACGGCTATGCTGGAAGTCCCGTAATCTTAACAAAGTGGTTGCGATGTGGGCTCTCAAGACAAGGCTTTGAAAAAATCACCTTCTCTTCTCCCTTGATAAGAACTATTCGAAATACTACATCAACCTCCTCACCCATGCTCAAAAGTATGCATAAGTTGAGGAAGTAGTGGTTATTCGCCTACAATTCAAGGGAGGTAAAGGGGGAAATGAAAAGCGTCCCTAAGAGGTGTCCTAAGAACCCCATGATAAAGCCAAGCCCTCCTACCAATAAAAGAACTCGAGGCCGAGGAGCCCACCTATCGGTTCAACACTTACACCCTTTGGCTCCATTTTGGTCCCAAATCCTCACGTAGATCGAGAGAGACAAATATCTTCATTAGCCAGAGCCAATGAGAGCCCTGATGACAAAATGGAACTAGAGAAAGTGTTGTCGATTGCATTGTAATATTGTCCATGACACCGAGGACCACCATCAACTGAAGGATGAGATCAAGACCTTAATCTGAAGAGGATACCTTGGGAAGTACATCAATGATCAAAAAATTGGATGACTGATAAGCATCATAAATTTATTAATAAAAGTATTAATTTATTAATTAATTTATATTAATTTTTAAAAATTATTAATCAATTTATATATAATTTTTGAAAAATTCATATTTTTATTAATTAAAAAATTAATTAAAAATAATAAAAATTAAAAAAATAAAATTTTATTATTAATAGAAAGAGCTCATTTTTTTTATCACAACAAAATAAATTTTAAGTAAAATGGAGCTAAAACGAAAAAGATATGAATTTTTAAAGATATAAAATAAATAAAAATTAAATAAAAAAAAGAAAATGGCTCAGCCGACTCCGTAAGCCGAGCCACCAAGCTAAGCCAAGCCATCAAAGCCGACTCAGCTATTTAAGCCATCAACTGATCTATGATCCAGGCGTGGACCGCCAGCTCAACAGAAACCGACGAATCAAAGATTGCCATGTGGCGGACCTAGACCCTTAAAGGGTCCATAAAAATTTATCGCGGTTTATAGGATATTTTGGTCTTTTCACCTAGCGACAAGAGCGCTGATTGATTGTGGTGTGCGGTGCAGTCGGTCTACGCGGTCCATGGGAACAGTAATTACGCAATCGGACGGCTGCGGTTGATTGCGGTCAAGATCGGACGGCGGTGGTGATTTTTAGGCTTGATTCAAATTCTATCAGCGATCTGGCGCGATCCAATGGCCAAAAAATCAAGAGATGAAGATCCAACGGTCTAGAATACTCTCGATGGTGATCAAGACTCCCGACGCATGATTTGCGATCAGATTTCCTCCATCAACATGCGATCGAACGGCCAGAATTTAATCCGACTCGATCTGGGCTGATATACATCCGATTTTGATGATTTTTGGACCGTTGGATTTCTATTGAATGGCCAGATTTCACTAGATTTACTAGAGTCATATCAGAGCTGATTGATTCAAATTTTATCCAAATTTCTTTATATTTTGATGATTACAAAGGCTATTAGTCCCATATTGCCTTTAGAAAAAAATATCCAAGCCCTCCTAACTTTATAAAAAGGACCCCAGGCCTCCAAAAATCAATATCTCCGATCAAGGTGAAGCTTTGGTACAGGGCAAAGCTAGGCTATGGATTAAAGGCTGCTTCAAAGCAATGGGTGTCGAGAAGAAAAGCCGAGCTTCTACACCATCTTTTTGCTAATGCCGATCCAAGATCAGAGATCAGGCTATTTTATTTTTTTTAAATTCTATGTATTTAAATTCTAAAATTTTAATTAATAAAAATTTTATTTTTATATTTTAATTTCTTATTTTTTATTTTTATTGTAATTTAATTTCTATACTTTAATTATTACTTTTTATTTTATTGCAAGTAGGTGCTAAGATCTAATTAGTAGATCTTAGTACCAAGTTTAAATTTCTATATTTTTTAATTTTTAATCTTCCGACTTCACTCCTAATTCCAAAAACTCAAATCCTTTTTTTTTTTTTCAAAAAAATCAAAGATTTTAAATCTAAAAACACTATCTTTCCCTATGGATTCGACCCGACTCACTGCTATCTACGCATTTTCAATGATTTTAAGAAGTCGGATTAAACTGATAAATACGGTGTCTTAACGACAACATCGCATTCCTATCAAGTTTTTGGCGCCGTTGCCGGAAAAGGCACGGACATTAAATTTTTGATCTCTTTGATCTTTCTGTAAATAAATTATAAATAAAATTTTTATTGCTTGCTAATTTTTTTTATTATTTTACAGAAAAAAGATTAAAGAACAAAAAGAATCAGGAGTTTTGCTTGGTAAGATCAATCCTAACCCTAGTTCTCTTTCCTTTTTATTTTATTTATTTACTTATTTTATTTTTAAATTAATTTTAAAAAAAATATCCATTTAAACCTAATTAAGAGGCTCATGATAAAATTAGAAATCCTAACTGCTTAGAGCATGCATCATATTATTTTTATTTTTATTTTTATTTTATTTTTTTTTGGTGATTACTGGAGGCAAGGTAAGCCTTTCAGAATTCAATTAGTTGCATGCATCTGGTTTAAATTGCATAGAACCCTTTGATTGAAAATTTTTTATGCATATTCATATTAAACCAAATTAAGGGCACAATCCAATTAAACAAGATAAGGTGGAAATTTGATCACCCTTTCTTGGCCCACAAACAACCAACCAACATCCTGTATTGATCTAAGCCTTTAAATTAAAATCAATTAGACATCAACCCTAGGAACTCAAGCTCAATAGGACAAGAAATCCTAAGAGTTGAACCGAGTTAGGATAAGTTAATTTGACTGGTGTCTAGGAAAGTGGTTCAGGATGACTGCGTCCGAAGGAAGGTGGTTTCTAATTGGTTCCGTTCGCTTACCTAGCCAAGCACAATTGGTGTCTAAGGCAAGCAACGGGGGGACTCCCACCAATCTTACACTTATCTGGCTAGTTGATTGGCTAATCCTACACTTGGAGGGCTTGAAGGTGACCTTGGCAGTTAGGAGCTGTCTAGATCTAAGACAACCTTTAGTCAGGATTGATTGACCAACTTGATTGCTAACCAACATTAAATCTAATTAAACCTAATTCTTCTCTTTCTTTTTAGTTCTAGGACTCCTTAGGACCTCTTCTTTAGAACTCTTCTTTCTTTCTTCTCCTTACTCCTCTAAAAAATAAAATAAAATAAAAATTAAACTAACTAAAAAAATATTAAAAATGATAATTAAATTAAATTAAAATTAATAAATAAAATAATTAAAAAAGATAATTTTTAATATAATAAAATAATAAAAAAAAAATAAAAAAATCTAATTTTTTTTTGAACCACATATTAGGGTTGCACTAATACATGCACGGTAGGAAATCGCTTTTTCTGATTTAGTTGAATTTAATTGAATGGTTGATTTATATTAAACCTAATAATCAAATGGCTAATCTGAATCTAATAATCCAAAAATTAGATAAAGTTGACCTTCTTGCTCAGAAATTAGATCAACTCCTAATCCTAGGTAAACAATCTCCTACACAATTCACATCATCTTCTAATTATCAGGAGACTTATTCAAACTATGCTAGCCCAATCCATCATGTAAGTGAATGTCCTATGACTGCATAGTTTTCACATTTTATCCAAGAACAAGTTCAAGCGGCTCAAGGATACTCGAAATTGATTAATGGCCCATTTTCAAATTCATATAATTCAGATTGGAGTAACTTTAATTTTTCTTGGACATCCCAACAGACTCAAGCTCAGATCCAAATTTCACTTGAGCAAAATTATCAAAATAGATCCCAATATCAAAATTATGCCTATAATAATGGTCAGCTAAGTCAGTTTATCCAGCCATCATATTATAATCAGCCCTCATACCCACCTTCTCAACAGACCAATCTAGTTGATGATAGATTTAACCAACTTCAATAATTGATTCTGACTCAACAGCAATCTATCGCCAGATTAGAAGCTCAAATAGGATAATTAGTTGAGTCTAACATGAGGAGAGAACGAGATCAACTACCGAACCTATCAATTTCAAACAACCCATCTAATGTCCACCAATCACCTGGACCAAGTTATCAATTTAATGTCTCACCTAAGAATCCCCAATTTGAGAATGCCAAAGTAATTCCTGAACTTAAAAGCTATAGGATTCTTATGGACCCATACCAAGACCAGGTGAGAGAGGCTAGTACTGATGCTAGCCAAAATAAAAACTTAGAGGAACTGGTTAGTACTGAGACTAACCACATAGAAGAACCCGAGTCAAGAATTAGTACTGATGCTAGTTCTAGTTTAAATAAGATAGAAAAAAGAAAAAGAGAATAGATGATTTACTCGAGACTTATAAACCTAATGTCCTATTCTCTTCAATCCAAGAAGTCGGTTCTTCTTATAAAAATCAAGAGGCATGTAATGAAATGTCAACGGAGTTGTTTAAGCAAGATCACATTAATTTACCTCTAGAATTAAAATCGCCTTTAGTCACCATTCCAGCACCCATTGAATCAAACTTAACTCCTAATACAAAAACTCCATTCATGAGCATTTTAGAAGAACAAATAGGAGAAATTCTTAATAAACATGAGTCTGAGAATGGAATCATAAATTATATCCCTAAAATTAACAATGAATATATCAATAATGGGATTATAAATCAACTTTCTGAGATTGACAATCCAAAATCATTGAAATTTATCAATTCAATATTCGACATAGGATAATAAGCCACATTGTGTCTGGCTGAAGACGGTAAACTTAGCGCTTATTGGGAGGCAACCCAATATTTAATTTTTATCTAATTTATTTTTTTAGTTTATTTTTTTTTTAGGATAATTTGAATAAGTTGGAGGAAGAGCTCAAATTTTCAAAGGCATGTGCTGGACTAAAAATATACTGAGTTAGGTGTATTCTTTCATATTCTTTATTACATCCTTTATTTTTTCTTCTTCATTGAGAACAATGTCGATTAAGTTAGGGGAAGAGAAAAATAAAAAAAATTTAAAATTTTAAGTCCTCAAAAAAATTAGTATTTAGTATTTAAATACTTGATTATGCTTAAGAATTGAATTAAACTAAGTATTTTTAAAAGAAAATTGATGCATAGATCAGAGAATCTGTGAGATATTGAGGAATCAAATATTAAGAAAATTCAATAAAAAGTTAAGTCTAGAACATAAAAAGTTTTTCCTTGTAGCATTTCTAATTATTTCTATTAGCATCAAAGAAAAGTCTACTTTTTATAGGCTTGTGTAGGGTAACTATACGTTTCTTCATATAAAAATTTATTTTAATAAAATAGTTTTCAAGTACTTCTCACTGAGTAACCGGACCTCTTTGCCTAAGCAAGCATTGAGTTTTGCATCAAAAGGTGGGAAGGGCAAAGAAGCTCGTTGTAAAGCTAGTCTTAACTCGTAGCCTATTTGATTCGAGCTAGTAAGCCCGAGGGGTATTCTATACCTAGTGCCCTAAAGTCAATTGGTTTGAGAGTCATTGGCCCAAGACTCGCTACATGGATCAAATAGAAAGCTTAAGAAGTTAAGACACTCAATAGTGATATAACATTTAAAAATATATATATATATATATATATTAATTTTTCACCGAGTAATCAGGTTTCGTTGCCTAAGTAAGCAATGATATTCGCATCAAAAAGTGAGCAATGTAAAAATAAAAATCAATAAATGAGGGACGGAAGTAGCAATACACTTGCCTATATAAAAGTTTAGATAAATCAGAGATAAAGATAGGATAATTTAGAAAAAATTCTAAAAAATTTAATATTTTTTACTTAATTTTTCTTTTGATAAGTATTAATACCCCAATGATATGTCTCATTTAAGCTCTACTAAATATCAATGGCCATTTTGAAAATTGCTTAGGTAAAATTCGAAACTCTAAAGTTAAAAGGTATTTAAAACTAAATTCTTTCTTTACTCGAGGACGAGTAAAGCTTAAGTTGCGGAATGTGATAAGCATCATAAATTCATCAATAAAAGTATTAATTTATTAATTAATTTATATTAATTTTTAAAAATTAATCAATTTATATATAATTTTTAAAAAATTTATATTTTTATTAATTAAAATTAATTAAAAAATAATAAAAATTAAAAAATAAAATTTTATTATTAATGGAAAGAGCTCATTTTTTTGATCATAAAAAAATAAATTTTAAGTAAAATGGAGCTAAAACGAAAAAGATATAAATTTTTAAAGATATAAAATAAATAAAAATTAAATTAAAAAAAATGGCTCAGCCGATTCCGTAAGCTGAGCCACCAAGCCATCAAAGCTGACTCAGCCGTTTAAGCCATCAGCTGGTCTACGATTCAGGCATGGACCGCCAGCTCAGTAGAAACCGACGAATCAAAGATTGCCACGTGGCGGACCTAGACCCTTAAAGGGTCCATAGAAATTTATTGTGGCTCACAGGGTATTTTGGTCTTTTCACCTAGCGACAAGAGCGTTGATTGGCTATGGTGTGCGGTGCGATCGGTCTACGCGGTTCATGGGAACAGTAATTGCACGATCGGACGGCTGCGGTTGATTATAGTCAAGATTGGACGGCGGTGGTGATTTTCAGGCTTGATTCAAATTCTATCAGCGATCTAGCACGATCCAATGGCCAAAAAATCAAGAGATGAAGATCCAACGGTCCAAAATACTCCCAGCAGTGATCAAGACTCCCGATGCATGATTTGCGGCCAGATTTCCTCCATCAACGTGCGATCGGACGGCCAGAATTTAATCCGACTCGATTTGGGCTGATATGCATCCGATTTTGATGATTTTTGGACCGTTGGATTTCTATTGAATGGCCAGATTTCACCAGATTTACCAGAGTCATATCAGAGCTAATTTGATTCAAATTTTATCCAAATTTCTTTATATTTTGATGATTACAAAGGCTATTAGCAGTTTAAAAAGGACCCTAGGCCTCCAAAAATCAATATCTCCAATCAAGGTGAAGCTTTGGTACAAGGCGAAGCCAGGCTATGGGTTAAAGGCTGCTTCAAAGCAATGGGTGTCGAGAAGAAGAGCCGAGCTTCTACACCATCTTTTTGCTAATGCCGATCTAAGATCAGAGATCAGCTATTTTATTTTTTTTAAATTCTATGTATTTAAATTCTAAATTTTTAATTAATAAAAATTTTATTTTTATATTTTAATTTCTTACTTTTTATTTTTATTATAATTTAATTTCTATACTTTAATTATTACTTTTTATTTTATTACAAGTAGATGCTAAGATCTAATTAGTAGATCTTAGTACCAAGTTTAAATTTCTGTATTTTTTAATTTTTAATCTTCTGACTTCACTCCTAATTCCAAAAACTCAAATTCTTTTTTTTTTTTCAAAAAAATTAAAGATTTTAAATCTAAAAATACTATCTTCCCCGGCAAGGGTGCCAAAAATTTGATGCGTTTGTCGAAATTATTTTTAATAAATTAAAAAAATCAAAATCAAAAATCAAAAACCTTCTCCGACAACGACACCAAAAACTTGATGCATTTGCCAATATTATTTTTAATAAATCAAAGAAATCAAAATCAAAAATCAAAAACCTTCCCCGGCAACGGCACCAAAAACTTGATGGGAATGCGATGTTGTCGTTAAGACAACATGTTTATCAGTTTAATCTGACTTTTTAAAATCATTAAAAATGCGTAGATAGCAGTGAGTCGGATCGAATCCACAGAAAAGATAGTATTTTTAGATTTAAAATCTTTGATTTTTTTTTGAAAAGAAAAAGGAAAAGATTTGAGTTTTTGGAATTAAAAGTGAAGTCGGAAGATTAAAAATAAAAATTAAAAGATACAGAAATTTAAACTTGGTACTAAGATCTACTAGTTAGATCCTAGCATCTACTTGCAAAGCAATAATTTAAAGTATAGAAATTAAATTATAATAAAAATAAAAAGCAAGAAATTAAAGTGCAAAAATAAAATTTTTATTAATTAAAATTTTAAAATTTAAATACATGGAATTTAAAAAGAATAAAATAGCCTGATCTCTGATCTTGGATCGGCATTGATAGAAAGATGGTGCAGAAGCCCAGCTCTTCTTCTCGACACCCATTGCTTCGAAGCAGCCTTTAACCCATAGCCTAGCTTCGCCCTGTACCAAAGCTTCACCTTGATCAGAGATGTTGATTTCTGGAGGCCTAAGATCTCTTTTATAAAGCTGGAAGGGCTGGATATTTTTTCTAAAGGCAATATGGGACTAATAGCCTTTGTAATCGTCAAAATACAAAGAAATTCGGATAAAATTTGAATCAAATCAGCTCTGATACGACTCTAGTAAATCTGGTGAAATCTGGCCATTCAATAGAAATCCAATGGTTCAGAATACTCTCAACGGTGATCAAGACTCCCGATGCATGATTTGCGGCCAGATTTCCTCCATCAACGTACAATCGGATGGCCAGAATTTAATCTGACTCGATCTGAGCTGATATGCATCCGATTTTGATGATTTTTGGACTGTTGGATTTCTATTAAATGGCCAGATTTCACCAGATTTACCAGAGTTGTATCAAAGCTGATTTGATTCAAATTTTATCCAAATTTCTTTGTATTTTGATGATTACAAAGGCTATTAGTCCCATATTGCCTTTAGAAAAAATATCCAACCCTCCTAGCTCTATAAAAGGGATCTTAGGCCTTCAGAAATTAATATCTTCGATCAAGATGAAGCTTTGGTATAGGACGAAGCCAGGCTATGGGTTAAAGGCTGCTTCGAAGCAACGGGTGTCGAGAAGAAGAGCCGGGCTTCTACACCATCTTTCTGCCAATGCCGATCCAAGATCAAAGATTAGGCTATTTTATTCTTTTTAAATTCCATGTATTTAAATTCTAAAATTTTAATTAATAAAAATTTTATTTTTGCACTTTAATTTCTTATTTTTTATTTTTATTATAATTTAATTTTTATATTTTAAATTATTGCTTTGCAAGTAGATGCCAGGATCTAACTAGTAGATCTTAGTACTAAGTTTAAATTTTTGCATCTTTTAATTTTTATTTTTAATCTTCCGACTTCACTTTTAATTCCAAAAACTCAAATCTTTTTCTTTTTCTTTTAAAAAAAAATCAAAGATTTCAAATCTAAAAACACTACCTTCCCTATGGATTCGACCCGACTCACTGCTATTTACGCATTTTCAATGATTTTAAGAAGTCAAATTATATTGATAAACACGGTGTCTTAACGACAACATCGCGTTTCCATCAATGACCAAGCAGCCACATCAGTGCCAACTCTAGGGGGAGAACAACACCAACTGACCAATAGCTGGCACCATCAGATGATCTCAGGATTTACTAAAGGCAAGGGGTAGAGGGCCGAGCTAAAAACCCATTGCCAAAGATGCCACGAACAGGCGATGTAATTACTTTTTCTGATGCAGACATTCGAGGATTCCAAACTCCTTATGACGATGTTGTCGTCATTTCTATAATAATACCAAACTATGATCGATGTAAAAGGAATCCTTATTGAAAATAGAAGCTCAGCCAATATCTTATTTTATAGTGCTTTTCAGAGAATAAAATTACCAATCGACCAGCTAAGAAGGGTCAATACACCCCTCATTAGGTTTCTAAAGACTCTATCTTGGTTGAAGAAGAAATAACTTTACCTATTACAATGGGACAAGAACCTCGACAAGCAATCAAGCAATTGACCTTTTTGGTGGTCTAAGTCCCATATGCCCATAATGCTATTATTGGCTAGCCTGGGCTTGATGTGCTTTGGGCGATAGTATCTACTTATCACCTTTTGGTGAGATTCCCAATGAGAAATGGGATCAGTAAAATTTGAGGAGATCAGATGCTAGCTCGTTAGTGCTTCATGGCCTCGATAAAAGAAAAGAAGTCCATGGAGTCTCTACCAATTGAGAGCCTTAATCATTAGGGGGAGCTCAAGGAAGCCCTAGGTGAGCTTGTTGAATAACTAGAGTCCATGTTGCTTAGAGAAGAGGATCTGAGCAGGATGATCCAGATCGGGATGATGTTGCTGATTGATTTGCAAGCTTGTTTGCTATAGTTCTTATAGGCCAATGCCAACATCTTCTTTTGGTCGGCTTCCGATATGTTAGGTATTCCTCCTAACATTATTGGTCATGGCTTGAATGTCAATCCTGAGCATCATCTAGTCAAGAAGCTTTGCATCGGCTCATGGTACATGATAGATGAGGAGGTAGACAAATTTCTAGCGGTAGGCTTCATCTAAAATGTCCACTACCACAACAAGTTGGCAAACATATGTAATGATGAAAAAAGCTAATAGCAAGTAGAGGATATGCATCAACTATATCGACCTTGATAAAACTTGCCTAAAGGGCAGCTTTCTATTACCATAGATTGACCAGTTCATAGATGCCATTTTGGGACATAAGCTTCTGAGCTTCATAGATGCCTTCTCCAAACACAACTAGATTTAGATGGCACCCAAGGATGAGAAAAAGATGGCATTCATCACTGACAAAGATTTACATTATTACAAAGTAATGCCGTTTGGTTTAAAAAATGTAGGTGCAATATATTAGTACCTCGTCAATAAGGTATTCAAAAAGCAGATTAGCTGCAATATAAAGATGTATGTTGATGATGTGCTGGTAAAGAGCATTGAAGTAGATTGGCACATAGCCGATCTTGAGGAAGTCTTTAAAGAGCTGAGACAACACCAAGTGAAGCTTAACCCAACGAAGTAGGCCTTTGGAGTTACCTTGGAAAAATTTCTGAGACTTATGGTAACACAATGCAAGATCGAGGCAAATCTAGAAAAGATTTGAGCCATCCTAGAAATGAAGTATCCAACTTCAAAGAAGGTTGTACAGTGCCTTATAGGAAGGATAGCCCCCCTCAACCAATTCATCTCAAAATTAGTCAAAAGATGTCTCCCTTTCTTTTAAGTTTTGCATCAAGCAAAGAACTTCGACTAGATGGAGGAATGCCAAGCTACCTCGGATCTCCCACACTACCATCCAAGCTGAACATAGGTGAAGTTATATATCTATACTTAGCTATCTCACCCTTTGTAGTATGTTCAAATTTTAATTCAGGAAGAAGAAAAGATCTAAAAGTCAATCTACTATGTGAGCGAGGTGCTATGAGATACAAAGATCAGGTACTTCAGATCGGAGAAAACTATCCTCATCCTTGTCACCTCAATGCAATGACTCCAACCTTACTTTCAGGTTCATTCAGTGGTCGTCTTGACCAACTAATCACTAAAAACTTTCTTACAGAGGCCCAACACTTTAGGACGAATGGCAAAATGGACGATCAAGTTTAGCAAGTTTGATATTGCTTATCGATCCCAACTTGTTATAAAAGCTCAAGTTTTGGCAGACTTCATTGCTGAAAATACTATCCTTGAGGATGAACCAATCCCAAAAATATTTGAGGAGCAAGGAGATAGACTCTAGTGGATCTTACATGTCGACAGAGCCTCCAACTCTCATGGCAGTGGAGCTAGACTCAATCTCACTAGCTTGGATGGAGTTAACCGAATATGCACTATGATTTAGTTTCAATGCTTTTAATAATATAGCTGAATATGAGGTACTAATTATCGGCCTTAGTATCACCAAAGAGCTTGGGGTCGAGCAACTCAGGGCATTTACTGACTCCCAATTGGTTGTCGGCTATATACAAGGAGAATGTGAAGCTCCAGAACCAACAATAATTAAATACTTACAAAGGCTCAAGGAGCTATCCTCAGCTTTCAAAAAATTCAAAATTCAAAAAATACCAAGGATCGAAAATGTCTAAGTAGATATGCTATCCCGATTAGTTACTTCAAGTTATAATGAGCTCAATTGAAGAGTTTGCTTTAAGCACCTAGAATAACTCAGCATCGAGGAACAACCTATAGTCCTAAAGGTCAATCATGAGCCGAGTTGGATGAATCCACTCGTAAGTTACCTCATCAATAGTGTCCTCCCTACAAACCCTATCGAAGCTCGGAGGATCAAGTGGTAGGCCCCTTAGTATGTTCTTTTCGAAAGAAAGCTGTATAAAAGGTTATACTCACTGCCAAATGCCTTCAGTTGGCTGAAACCAATTATACTCTTCGACAAGTATATGAAAGGATCTATAGAAATCACTTGGAGGGAAAATTGCTGGCCTAGCTATAAGATACTCCAATAAGGATACTACTAGCCAAATTTGTAGTAGGACGTCATAGAGTTCACTATAAAATCTGACCAACACTAGAGGTATGCTAACATTCAGCGCTAATATTTAGCTAACTCACACTAATCTATGCACCTTGGCCATTTGTCCAGTAGGGATTCAACATTCTTAGTCTTTTCCCACAAGCAATCGGATCGAAAGAATTTTTTATCACTGCCATCAACTACTTACAAAGTGGGTCAAAACCGAGCCTCCAGCACAAGTCACTAAGAAGAAAATCTTAGACTTTATTTGGAAGTCAATCATTTATCAATTTAGACTTTTTCAAGTCATCATCATCAATAACGGATGACAATTCAACAATCCAAAGTTCAAGAAATTCTATTTGAAGCTCCATATCAATCACAGACTCACCTCAGTCGGACACCTACAATCAAATGGAGAAGCTGAGATAACTAATCAAACTATTTGATAGGGTCTCAACATAAGGTTAAGCCAAGCCAATGGACTCTGGGTGGAGGAGTGCTACAACATCCTCTAGGCTTACCGAACTACTCCTCAAGTCCCAATCAGAGAGATGCCTCTCATCTTTGCCTTTGGCATCGAAGAGGTCATCCAATTGAGATCCACCTTCTCTCAACCCAAGTGTGGAACTATAATAAGCAAGCCAATTCCGATCAACTATAAGCAAACCTTGATCTATTAGAAAGAACAAGGGAGCAAGCCCGAATTAGAATGGTCTTGTACCAATAATGAGTAGCTCGGTTGTTGCCCAGAGAGATAACCCAAGAAGGGGTGTGAATAGGGTTTTCTAGAACTTTTTACAACTTAAAACAAATATGTGCACAATTTAAGTGAACAGTGTGGAGATGCAATGGAACCAATGAATGAATATCTAGAGATTATGATGCAATAAATAAAGTAAGACAAAAAATTAAGGCACTCCAATCCTCAAGCAATTTTCTTGAAAATTCCACTATAATCTCTACTCAAATTATATTAAGATTATTTTCTAGGCTCACAATCGAAACTCGATTGGTTTTACAGGTTTACCAACCAAACCTTTATCCTAAGCCACTCCTAGGCTTGTATATAATCCAATTCAAGACTTGGATGAGCCTATCCCTAAGTTTTAATCTCTATTGAAACTTGTTAGAGCAGAAAATTGAATATAATTTAAATCACAAAGGAAAAACTCTTTAGTGAGCAAATAAAGTTGTTGTTAAAGCTCAATCAGAAGAGTTAAAAAGCTTTGCAATGAATGCACCCTTCTTCCTCTTGAAAATCACTTGAATGCACAAGAAATGATTGATTGGAATTTAGTTTTTCTTTTTGAATGCTCACTAAATGCATGCACAGAAATTTGGCTCTTTTTGCTTTTCTTTTTGGTATTCAATGCGCTTCTTTATTGTTCTCTTTTCGTTCCCTTATATTCTCGAATGCTTTTGAAGTCCATAAATACTTGTTAAAATATCTAAAAATGGATTTCTAGCCTTAGAAAAGTGAAAACTAGCCATTGGAAGTATTCTATGCAATTCTATAACTTCATAAAAACTAGTTGTTGAAGCTATCAGCTGTAGTGGAGTTAGCTAAACCAAATCAGAAGTTGACTCGAGCTATCCTTAAGTCGACTTGAAATCTTCAGGGATCGACTCAAGAACTGTTCACATAAACTACTTCTCTATCTTTCCTGAGAGAGTCGACTTAAACTTTTCAAGAGTTAACTCAAGCTCTGTGCGAGCTGATACTTACATGCCAAAGTCGACTCTTAAGCTCTTGAAGTCAACTCGAGGCCCATGCCATTTGATGATAGCATGGCAGAGTCGACTCAAAATCTTCAAGAGTCGACTCTAAGCCTTCTTCACTTGATTTTTTAGTAGCTTGGCCTTCTTTAACCATGCTTCTTTAATTCTTGAAGATGGAAATCAAGGGCATCTTTGAAATATGACTCTAGCCATCTAAAATCTCTTTTCAACCACTTAAGCAATTCGTTAGTATTAAATATATATAATCAAGTAGTTTATTCTCATCAAGATCAATTTCAAGGCTAATAATCTTTTTTTTTTTTATGATGATAAAATTTTGAGTATAAGCAAATAATATGATCAGTTTCAAACACCTTATGATTCAAAAGAGTATGTGTATTATCAAGAATTTCTCAAAACATAACATCATACATGAGTAGATCGGTGTGACGACACCAGAGCAAGAGTATAGGTACTTGTTTAGAGCAAGGACACTGAGCGTGACCATCTCAAGCAGTCATAAGAGAATCTACCTTCTCATCGATTATTAGCTTGATGCTGCAGTTGTATGTTTGATTCTTTAACTGAGGTGCATCGGCAGTTCATCTTGAGTATGTTATATTTTAACTATACTATAACTCGGTCTCCTAGCCAATTGAAATTCTGAGGTATATGTTGGCTATAGTATATTCATTGTAGAAATTGGATCACACCGAAATAGGATCTATCAACCTCGGTAGAGTAGTCCTATGATGATTATGAGATCAAGTCCTAAAGCCCATGGCCATAGCAGTATGAAATAATAGAAAGAAGTTTTTATTAGGATTTCACATTGAACTTGAATTGAATGATTTATTCATATGACAGGTGTTGCGTCTGATGAGTTCACCTTGACCTAGATCCTATCGGGGCTCATGGTAGAAGAACCCAATCACATAGTTGGTTGCACTGAGAGATTTGCATTCAATTTTAATAGGTTGCTACCATATACTGCTAGGTGTCATTAGTTGATTTTGGGATCAATTAGAATTATCTTGATGATCGATAATTTTAATTGAATGAACCAGAAGAGTTCTGATCCATCAAAAGATATTTCGATGATGTCAATAATAGAGATTACGATATATCTTATTATCATACAGAACTAAACCAAACTGGATCATACAAACAAAGATTGGATCTGGATATCATTAATTGGACTAATATGGCTCGATTGATTTGGATTAGATCCAAAGTTATGCTAGCATACGATTGGATCTGACTTTCTCCTTCTATAGACTTTTTGATTAGATCAGACCTTGTCTTAATGAGATCAAGACTTGTCTTAACCAAATTAGGGCTTGTCTTAAAAACATGAGATGGAATTAGGACATGAATACTTTGACCTTCTTTGCAGGAAAGAAGAGAAGGGGCATGCACCCCTGGAGTTTATCTTAGGGCATGCCCCCAAGAAGGATTTAACGAAGAGAAGGAGGGAGCATGCCCCCTCTTGGCATGCACCCTTATTGGATAAGTACGGATAGAGTTTGAAGGAGTTCAAACTCTGGGAGATAAATTTTCTATGCCCACCTTCCTCCCTTAACTTCGTATGGCACCCCTTTTCCTTGATTTTTGTGCAACAAAAATTAGATGAATTTCGATGGGGCATGGAGAATTAAAGGAGAGTCCTTATGCTTTAAGCAAATTAGTTGCTTAAAGCCCTAAGACTCTAGGGTTGTGCATCGGTCTATAAATAGACCCCTGTGCCAAGGGTTTTGCATTCGAAGTTTCCCAATGCCAAAACTCTACCTCTCCCTCCATCTCCCACGCCATCTCACCCTCCTCCTCTCCCTCTTCTCCATGCCCAAGGAAGTTGGGCGAATCGACTATCAAGAGTTGGTGAATTACTGCTGCAAAGATCAAGTCAAGAGATCCCATTCATGGTGACGAACATGCTGCTGCTGGAGAATCAGATCGAAGGCGCACCAGAGTTATTCCAGAATCTATTTTTCTAAGATTAGAATCTAGAAGGAATAAGACCTCTAGATCTAACCTAAATGAATGCTAGTAAAGGTCAGGCATGTGCGCAGCTAATGTCAGAACCTCGGAACAGCATCAGATTATCGCTATAGAATGAATTATTCATCCAATTAGGTGATATTTGACATCACTATTCTTAATTTTTTGATAATTTAATTTTAGATTAATCTAATAAGATCTAAGAACTCTCAAATTTGATCATATCAGTTTAAAATTTTTTTAAAAATTTTACTATAGATCCGATCCGATCAGGTCGTTTCTACGGTGCTAGTCTAGATTTTTTCTTCAATTAGTATCAGAGTTAGATTGTGTAGTTCTAGATCTAGATTAGATTAGATTAGATTAATTTTTTTTATAATATGATCATATTAATTTTTAGACGTTACATGAGATGTAATCAGATCTGATGCATTAGATTTATTTTTAAAAAATGATACATGAGATGTATACAAAGCATGTGTAGTTTAGATCTATGATCATATATACGATATATGTAAGATGTATACCCTAGAAGCCAGATTAGCTGGCACTTCTAATATACTTCTAGGAGAATAATTTTATAATTTTGATTATAAATTAATAAAAAAAATTATTTTCTATCATAGTGTGTATTTAAAGTGTCTATGATACATCCTTTGAGTTAATAGGTAATGACAATTCATATTTTCAAGAGTTGAAAATTTAAGATATGAATTTTTATAATTAGCTCATAAAATTACTCCTGATCCATAAGGATCATCATGAGGATGGTGATTGATCTGAAAGATTGGTGTATGATCATTTTCTTTAGGATAGATGAGTCTTGAGTCTATGGTGTGGAGACATCAAAGTGAGAGTATAGGTACTCGTTAGAGAATGAGGGCACTGAGCATGACCATCTTAAGTAGTCATAAGAAAGTCTACCTTCTCATCGATGACTAGCTCAATGCTATAGTGGTGTGTCTGATTCTTTGACTTGAGGTGCATCGGTAGTTCATCCTTGAGAGGTGTTATAGTTTGACTACACCATTCGATCTTCTAGCCATTCAGAATTTTGAAGTGTATGTTGGTTATAGCATATTCATTATAGGAATTGGATTACACCAATAGGAGATCTATCTACCTCGATAAATGAGAAGTAGTCCTATGATAATCATGAGATCGAGTTCATAAGCCCATGGCCATGATAGTGTGAAGATGATAGAAAGAGTTTCTATTAGAATTTTACATTAGACTCAAATTGAATGATTAACTCATATGATGGATGTTGGGTTTGATGAGTTTATCTTAACTCTAATCCTATTGAAACTCAAGATAGAAGAATCCAATCACACAGGTAGCTGCACTGAGAGGTTTGTATTCAGTTTTGATGGATTGCCACCATATACTACTAGGTATCACTGGTAGATTTTGAGAGTAATTAGAATGATCTTGATGATCGATTATTTTAATTATATGAATTAAAAAAGTTTTGGTCCATCGAAAGATGTTTCGATAATATCGATTATAGAGATTGCGATCTATCTCATTACCATATGAAATTGAATCTAATTGGATCATACAAATACGAGTTTGGATCTAAATATCATTAATTGAGTTAACCCAGTTCAATTGATTTGGATTAGATCTAATTAGGATCAAAAAAATCGAGCTAGCACATGATTGAGCCTAACATACTTCTTCTATAGTCTTTTTAAAGGACCTATAGTTCATATCCAGATCTAATTTTTGGAGATCAAATTCAAAAGAAGAAAACTTTCAAAATCAGCCTGAGTGGATATCGATAGAGGCTAGGCATGTGCATGGCTTGATCCAGAACTTCGAGTGTAGTAGATCATCGATAGGATAATCAGATTATCCAATCAGGTATAAAAATTAAATTTAATTTAATTTTAACTTTTATTTTAATATCACATCAATAGGATCAAATCTAAGAATTCTCAAATCTAAATAAAATCTATTATTAAAATTTTTAAAAATTTTTTATAGATCTGATGGGATCTGAATGATCCTACGATGGAAAAATTATTTTTTTTCAACTGATATAGAGCCAGATTAGCAGTTCTTCATATCTACTTTAGATTTGATTTTAATTTTTTTTATGAGCTAATATTAATAATTTTAGATATCACATCAGATGTAATTAGATCTAAAATTAGAAAATTAAAATTTTATTATTCATATCAATGATGTATGAGATGCATTTCTAAACTAGGTGTAGAACTGTTCTATGTGTAGTCTAGTATAATCTTTCTTTTGATATGATTAAAATAATTTTTTTAGATTTTTTATTTTTATTTTTTGATGTTATAAATATTATAATCAGATCTAAAAATAGAAAATAAAATTTTAAATTTTTTATATAAGATATGATTGATGCATGTCTAGACTAGTTGTAAAATTATTCCATACATTGTCTAGAATAAATTTTATTTTGATATGATCGATTTAAAATTTTATTTTTTTAGAGATTATATGAGATATATCAGATCTAAAAATATGAATATATGATTTATTGCTCAATACATGAGATGTATATAGAACATGCATAATTAGATCTATGATTTTATATATGTGATATATGTTATAGATCTTATTGTTTTGTAGTATAGTAATTATTTTTGATTAAGACATTCTTCTTGACCGTCTGATCATAAGAGTAAGAAGGGTTTAAAGACCCTCTCTTTTCATTCGATGGGGTGCTCTTATAGCATCTAGGGGTGCTGCATATTTATCCTTAATTAAAAATCAAAAACTTACTTTTCTGCAAAATTCTAGATCCTGAAATTTTAAATTTTTTTTTATATATTTTTATTTATGAACTTAAATTTAATTAAGAATTAAGATTATGAATAAAGTAGGTCTAAAAATTATAAATTTTTGGATCTAGGACACCTTCATAAATTTAGGTTCGGATTTGGGTAGCTCAATTAGGTCTAGTGATTGATCAAATCGAATCAAAAGTTGATTAGGTGGGATCAAAAATGCTTAGAATTGACCAGTCCAACAGGATTAAGTTTGGGTCAAGGTCGACTCATGGTAACATATGGTCGATTAAGTTAAGACATAATTTGGCTCCATGGTTCGAGCCTGGATTGTAGGCTAATCCGATTGATTCTGGTTCGATAATGTGGTGTCTAAGATAAGTTTGGTAGATATGATCGACTGATTTTTAATTAGGAGCTACTCGATCTGAATATATTTTTATCAAATTAATGGCATATTTCTTTCATCGGTCTTACTTATCTGGCTATTTGGATCGATCCAGTTCTGATTTGAGGTGGCTAATAATTCGAGCTAACCCATGCCACTAGATTAGTCATAATTGTTATGACTAAGTTAAGTCAAGTCTAAGAGATCTAAATCAAATCTCGTTAAGAAAATATTAAGTTAAAGATTTTCCACCATTGTAGATGTGCAGGCTCTTCCCAAGGTTGATTGTTCTTGGTTGGTTATAGTGATTCAATTGCTTCAAAAAGATGCAACTATATCTATTAGGCATTATATGCTACCAGTTGGAGGATGGATTGGGCTCAATATTTAGGATACGATGAGAAACCCAATTAGGAATTCAATTCATACACATGATGGGTCTGACTTAACTAAGGAGTAGAGCAATATTCCGAGCATGGTGAGCTTCATGAATTAGAGACCTACTTTGGATGCACTATAATCAAAGAATCATTGGACAAGAGTTATCCCCTCATGGTTGATCCATCATCAATAACTATTAGATGAGGTAGTGAGTCAGTTGGTGGGACTGCACTATCCACTAGAAATCAATGATCGTAAAGATTTTCGCATCTCTGCTAAGAGAGTGTAGGGATCCAAGAAAATAGTGGGAGTCTAATTTATTTAAAAAATAAAATTTCTAAATAAATTGATTAAGTCTAATTATAAAATCTAACTAAAAATTTTGACTCTCTATAGAAAAATGTTTATATCCAATCCACTAGCCTGTATTCTGTACACCCACAAACTGATCGAACCTAATTATAAGAATTGACTTTGGAACTATAAAATTATTTTGAATTCTAAAAATTGACTCATGTATTGGACCAGGATCCTCCCATCTTACTAGCACATCTATCCACTGATTAGAGAGCATTTCTAAAAAAATGGATGAATGAAGATAATAAAGCTAGGTACTACACGTTGGGCTCGATGTCTGATAAGCTTTAGCACCAACATGAGGATATCAAGACTGCTCGCCAAATATTGGCTCACCTACAAGAGTTATTTGGTGAAGAGTGTTGCACAACCAAGTATCAAGTCACTAAAAAACTTTTTAAGGCTCAAATACATGATGGACAGTCGATCCAAGATTATTGTCTGATGATGATCAAGAACTTAGAAGAGCTTGAGAAGCTAGGTATCAAGATGGACAGGAACTTGCAAATTGATGTCATCTTGCAGTCCTTGACTGATGCATATGGACAGTTTATCATAAACTTCCATATGCATAAGCTGTAATGTACCTTAGCTAAATTAATGAATATGTTGGTTACTGTTGAGCTTTCTTTGAAAGATTTAATAGGCTCAGTGCTTGTTGTGGAGCGGACTTTCTCTAAGAGAAAGTCTTTTGAAAAAAAGAAGAAGTCTACGAAGAAGTAGAAGACAAATGGAGGGAAGAAGAAGAGAGTGTCGAAGAAGAAGGCCTCCGATAAAGAAAAGTATTTTCATTGCAATACAAATAGCCATTGAAAGCGGAACTACCCTTTGTACCTGGCCAATCTGAAGAATAAAAAGAAGGCAATTTTTTTTAGAGGTATGCTCATAATAGAATCTAACCTTATAGTTTCTTCTACATCTAGTTGGGTGCTTGACTCTAGTTCTAGTGCTCACTTGTGTACGTCCATGCAGAGTCTTGAGAAGAGCAAAAGGCTGAGGGATGGTGAGATGATCCTACATGTTGAAAATAGAGCAAGAGTTATTATTGTGGCCATTGGAACCTACCCTCTTCGACTACCATCAGGATTAGATCTAGTACTTAGGGACTATTATTTTATGCCTGCAGTAAGCAGAAATTTGATTTCTATTTTTTGTTTAGCATAGAAAAGTTATGTAATTAGTTTTTTTAAAGATCATTGTAATATTCTTTTTGAAAAAAATAAAATTATAAGTGGTTTCCTAATTAATGGTCTCTACCAATTACATATTGATGTTTCTTTTTTCAATATCGAGCAAAATATAAATACCATTAGATCAAAGTGACCTAGGGATAGTCTAAATGATAGGTATCTATGGTATCTTAGGCTAGGTCATATAGCGGAAGACAGGGTTAACAAATTAGAAAAAATTCAGGCTATTGAGTTTGTTGACTTTTGAGTCATCTCCAATTTATAAATCATGCCTTCATGGCAAAATGATCAAGCTTCTTTTTGTACGACATGGAGAAAGGGTCACAGACCTACTTGCCTTGGTATATACAGATATGTATGGCCCATTTGATGTGCCAATTGAAGGCAATTTTGTCTATTTCATCATCTTTACCGATGATTTATCTCGATATGAGTATGTGTATTTGATGCGATACAAGTTTGAAGTCTTTAAAAAATTTAAGAAATTTAGACTCAAAGTAGAAAAATAAATTGGAAAGCCCATTAAGGTTCTTCGATCAGATCGAGGTGATGAATATTTTAGTGAAAAATTTTTAGACTATCTTAAGGATAATGATATTGTCTCTCAATGGACTCCACCTGGAATGCCTCAACTTAATGGGATTTTAGAATGAAGAAATCAGACCCTATTAGATATGATTCGATCGATGATAAGCTTCACGGACCTTCCTGAGTTTCTTTGGGAACATAATCTAATGACTATAATTTATTTATTAAATAAAATTTTTTTCTAAAATTATTTCTACTACACCGTATAAAATATGGTATGGTAAGAAATCAAGTTTAAGTCATCTCAAAATTTAGAATTGTTCGATCCATGTTAAGAAACAATAGGTGGATAAATTAGAATCTAGGTCCTTTAGAGCTCGGTTCATAGGATATCCTAAAGAATCATTAGAATATTATTTCTATCATACGAAAGACCATAATGTGATTATGAGTCAACGTGCTATTTTTTTTAAAAAATAGTTTATTCAAGATGGTGGCATCGAAAGACAGATTTGGCCCGAGGAGAAAGTCTCCCAAGAGCAACGAGCTAAAAAATCTGAGGAACCCAATCAATTAGAGCCAGTCCGTATACTACCTCCTCCATCTCAAAAATCAACCAAAGTTTTTCATCCTTCTAAAAGGTACTTAGGTACTATTTCAGAGAATATTGAGAAAATGTTACTCATAGAAAATGGGGTTCATGATGATTATCCCAAGACCTATGATGAGGCGATTTCAGATATCGATTCTAAGAGGTGGTTAGAGGCGATGAAGTCAGAAATAGACTCAATACGCTTAAATCAAGTTTGGACCTTGGTAGATCCACCTGAAGATATTGTATCTATTAGGTATAAGTGGATCTATAAAAAAAAAAGATAGGTGCTGATAGGAATATAGAGATATTTAAAACTAGGCTCCTAGTAAAAGAATATAGTCAGTGCAAAGGCATTGACTATCAGGATATCTTTTCGTCAATAGTCATGCTTAAATCTATCTATATGTTGCTTGCTATTGCAGCTATTTTGATTACGAAATATGATAGATAGACGTAAAAATAGCGTTCTTAAATGGATATCTTGAGGAAGATATCTATATGAAATAGCCGCTTGATTTCATATCCAGTGATAGTGATCATAAGGTCTGCAAGCTGCAAAGATCTATATATGGACTCAAGCAAGCATCTCGGAGCTGGAGTGCTCATATTAATGATGTAATCAAATCATTTGATTTCATAAAAAATGAGGAGCCATAATATCAGTGGGAAGTACTATTATTCTTCTCGTACTATAACGTGGATGATATTCCTCTAATTGGAAATGATATTCCTTTGTTGCAGCATAATCAATAATGTGGTTATCACAAGATTCCGCCTATGAAAGATCGTAGAAGAAGCATCATTCTATATTGAAAATTAAGGCTTATAGAGACATAGACCCAAAAGGATTGCGTAGGACTTTAAACAAAGATGTATATAGAGAGGTGCTAAAGAGGTTTACATCGGACAAACTATAATACACCTCCATCAAATAAGAGAATCTATATCCTTCTAGACGCTACATCTCATCTCTCCAAGAAGATGTTCCTAGCACCACCTGAGGAGATTGAATACTATGGAGCAAAGATCTCTTATGCTTCGGATAATAGGAAGTCTCATTATATGCTATGCTATGCTACACGAGACGACGCTATATACCCATACAGGGAGTGTCATGAGTAGGTATCAGTCAAATCAGGCCAAAGAGTACTGGATTCGTATGAAGTGTAACCTTAAGTATTTAAGAAGGACTTTAGGAATGTTTCTAGTTTTTGGTAATGGGAGAACCTCTAGGTCTAGGGGTATACAGACCTTCAAATTTTATGTATGACATAAGATGATCGAAAGTCGACATCTGAGAGTCATAATTTATAATACAATGGATATGTGCAGCTTAGCTGAAAAAGATATTTCATAGCCAAACCATGATCGCAGACTCCACATGAAAGCTACAGTATATCGCTAGCATAGAAACTTTGAATGAGGCATTTTCTGTACCAAAGAAGTTTCATCACAAAGCTTTTGTGTGATGCCATCAAGATGTCATCCCTCTATCTGCGATAACAATGGCACAATATAGCATTAGTTAACGGAGCCAGATCTCATCAAAAATTTTAAGCACAATCGAGCGACGAATTCCACTCTCATCCATTGAATTACCTTTGAGAAAGAATACGTCATGGTCCAAGACGAGTCACACCGTAGACAATGCGGGAGTCACTATGAAAGTCCGTTGGCGCAACAGAAGATCAAACCCACTTGTGATGAGAAGATGGACTGATTTATAAGCCAAATTCGCTTAAGGTCAAGTGGAAAAGTTTTGTTAGTTGTGTGCCCTATGCCCAGATTTGGC
>QRFJ01006777.1:0-111745 GCA_006176705.1 Cocos nucifera | reverse complement strand
GATCAGGATTGCTTTTGAGACTAGACATTTAGTCGAACTTCAACGAAAGTGGGTTTATCCCAACAATAGTCCTTCTACTCTCGAGTTCGAAACTCGAAGGAAGGTAGTACAGATGTGACTGTCGAAGTTCCTTTTAGTCTCCTGCACCCATTAGGTGAAGAAAAAATTCTATTTTTTTGGGTCAAGTTCGTTCAAATCTGATTTGACCAAGAGAAATATTTCAAAAATTTTTCTCTTAGATCTAAATCAGATCTGATACTTTTCAGATTTGATTTGATGGATCTAATAAAATAAAATTAATTCAATTAAATTAGATTTAATTTATACCTTGTTCTTAGGTAATCTTATTATCCTATGATGATTCTGCTGATTACCTGAGGTTCTAGATGTAGTCACGCAATCGCCTGGCCTCTATCGGTATCTACTCAGGCAGGATCTGGATATCTCTTTCTTCTTAATCTTTCCTCCAACAATCAGATCTGGATATGATCTTGAAGGTCTTCAAAATAAATTTTTGAAGATTCGATGTCATCTCCTGCAGTAGTGCTATCTTCTTCCTTTCTTGTCGCCTTTCTCTTGCCTGAATTGCACCAAACTTGAGCCCAAAGCCTCTTAAGCATGGAGAGGAGAGAGAGAATCAGAGGTAGGCATGGAGGAGAGAGGGAGAGGGCTATGTGGCATAGGAAAGGGGAGAAGTCTCTTAAACCTAGGCATAGATAGGGTTTATGTAGACCCTGCTGCACCATGCAGTGCCACATCATCCCGGCCAATCACATCTCTTCGTGCAATCAAATCTAAATCTGATTGGTGGGATGATATCACCTGATTCAATCAAATGAAAGCCACTCTCCAACATCTTTAGGTAGTGCTAAGACTGATCAAAGTAGAGTCTTAGGCACCACCTAAGTTTATTCCATAAAGCAATCTGGAATTCCATCTGTATGGGACTCCAGGCATCATTATCCTTAAGTGCATGCCTCCCTAGGCGTGCACCCCCTTCTTTCCTTTTTTTAGTAGGGGATAAATCCCCATCTTCTCTCCTATGGGTGCATGACATATGGGCAGATGTCTAAGTGTCAAAGGTCAATGTTTGACCAAAGTCAAAAGACAAGAATTAGCAGATGATAGAAAATAGCCGATGTTGTCTCAAATTTATCTCATAAATTAAGACAATCCTTTTCTAATTTGGACAAGCTCCAGCCAGACCAAGAAAAGGTACTTGAGTAAGTCCAAACACATTTGGCTCAGTTGAGATAACTTTTAATGATTATTGAAGGAGAATATTAGGCTCAATCGTGTGCTAGCACGATATCCTTAAACCTAATTGAATCTAATTCAAATCAATTGAACTGGATTAGTCCAATTGATGATATCTAGATTCAAACCCTTGTTTGTGTGATTCAGTTAGATTCAGTTCTATATGGTAATGAGATATGTCATGATCTCTATCATCGACATCATCAAAACACCTTCCGATGGATCAAAATTTTTTTGATTCAGACAACTAGAATGATTGATCATCTAAATCATTCTAATTGATCCCAAAATCCACCAGTGATACCTAGCTGTATATGGTAGCAATCTATTAGAATTAAAAATGAATCTCTCGGTGTAGTTACCTGTGTGATTAAGTTCTTCTATCTTGAGCCCCAATCGGATTAGGGTTAAGGTGAACTCATCAAACCCTAATTTCCATCATATGAATTAATCATTCGATTCAAGTTTGATGTGAAAACCTTAATAGAAACTCCTTCTATCATTTCACTCTATCATGGCCATGGGCTTATAAACTTGATTCTCATGATCATCATAGGAATGCTTCTCATCTATCGAGGTAGATATATTTCCTTTTGGTGCAATCTAATTCCTACAATGAACATGCTATAGCCAACATACACCTTAGGGTTCTGAATGGCTAAGAGACCGAGTCATGGTGTAGTCAAACTATAACATCCTCAAGGTGAACTGCCGATGTACCTCAGGTCAAAGAACTAGATACACCACTATAGCTTCGAGCCAATCATCGACGAGAAGGTAGACTTTCTTATGACTGCTTGAGGTGATCATGCTCAGTGCCTTCGTTCTCTAATGAGTATCTGTACTCTCGCTCTGGTGTCTCTACACCATAGACTCAAGATTCATCTACTACAAAGAAGCGATTGTACACCAATCTTCCGAATCAATCATCATTCTCATGATGATCATACAGTCAGAAGCATTTTATGAGTTAATAATGAAAATTTATGTCTTAAATTTTCAACTCTTGAAAATAAGAATTATCATTATCATTAACTCAAAGGATCTATCACAGACACTAAATACACATTATGATAAAAAAATAACCCATTTTATTATTTATAGTCAAAATTATAATTTTGCCCTTAGAAGTGTATAACAAGTGTCAGCCAATTCTGGCTTCTAGGGCACACATATCTAACATTAGGATGGGATGCCTTGACATTTACCATGCTGGTGCTGAAACTTCATAAATACGAGGTGACTCGAAAAGATGTTTTTTGAGCCTTCTGTCGAAACTCTGCTCAAGGTACGGTACAATTAAAGATCTACCCATCACCACTTCTCTACCATGATGAGTGGGACATGTGGTGCACATAGATTGACCAAATGAGATCTGCAATCATAACTGTTTTGGGCTTTCCTTGGCTATTAAAGACCTTTCTTCCTCCTTTGGAATCCATTTTGCCCGAGTCTTCTTCCTTCCTTCCCAAGTCCTTGCCTTCCTTCTGTCCGAGAGTCCTGGTTCCTTCTCATGCCCTCTCTGCTCCCAGGCGCTCTTCTGCTTGATTTTCATCATGCTCATCATCTTCTCACCTTTCTCAGTCAACTTTGGTCAGCTTTTCAATCCTTCTCTTTGAGCATTCATGCTTCTTAGACTTCTTGCTCTTTCGATTTTCTCTAGAGAGTCTTTGCATTTCATTTTTCTTGATTTTTGAAGATTTTTTTGGGATTTATTTTGATTCATATGTCTTTCGAAACCTTCCAATCTGTCAGTTCATGGAGCTCGTCTGGGCCAACCATCCTAGACCCCGCTCCTCTAGCCGAGGTTAACCCTAGGAGTATGTCCCATCAGTCTTTTGTCCCAGATACCATTTCTTCTATCCTTACTCTAAACGATCTCTTCTTGATTAGGATATAGTACGGCATCCCATCAAAGTATGATCTCAAACTCTCCGGGTTAGGTGACCGCGTTAGTTCACCTCCAATTGATCGATTTTGTTTGTACCCAGAAGACTTGTGCGTCGGGCTTCAACTTCCACTTCCTCCTTTCTTCATCATGCTTTTTTGCTTTTTGAATATTTTTTTTGCTTCCATCATACCAAACTCCTTTCGGTTCATATTTGGCTTTCTTTCTCTTTATTATCTGGTCGAAGTCGGACCAACCATCTTACTCTTTCAAAATTTTTACACCTTCAAATGCCATCCTTCCGCAAAGGACTGATGGTACTTCTCCCTCTAGTTCGGCAAGAAGGGATTACTAAAGGTGCTTCTTCTTCTATTCATAACTGGAAAGAAAAGTACTCTTTCTGATGTCCAACCTTAATGCTTGACCTTCCTTCCTGGGGCTTTCTTAGGGAGTCAGTCCGTCGAGCTCCTAGTTTAGATGGAGCCGACCTCGAGTCTTCTAACAAGCTCAAGGCATACCGAGCTTCTCTCCTTTTCGACCTTCTGAAGGAGTAGATTTTATTCAATCTTGGTCTGAGTCCTCTTAACCCTGCTGGTATTAAATGTGTTTATGTGTATGTATATAAATATATATATGGACTCTCATAAAATTTCATATGTACCTTGGCTGACCATAGTTTTTTTCTTTGTTGCAAAGATGGATATTGACATTATGGAGAGGCTCACCAAGGACTTTTATGCCCAAAAGAAGAGGAAGGAGGCAGCCCCAAGTAGGAGTTTGAGGAGGGCAAAGGTCAGTGGCCCGAGTTTTGATGTTTCGGGCATCCTCACGGTCACTTTCGAAGTCACTTCGAGCATCGAGGTCCTTTCGATCATCGAGGGTAGCATCGAAGGTGCGGGATCTCAGCCTCCCATATCATCGAGCCTCCCTACAGGAGGACTGGTGTCGGAACCCTCCACTGAGAGGGAAAGAGGGGATGGAGATGATAAGAAGAAGAAGAAGGCCATTGTCGTAAAGGTGGTCCGCAAGGCTCGTTTGGGTAGATCAAGCAATAGTGATGATGATGATCTGTGGGTGGACATCTTCGATGACCCAGACATCATCTGGGATCTAACCGACAAGTTCATCCTGCCTGAAGAGGTGGACCGCCTAGCCGACCTTGATCGGACGTAGTTCATCTAAAAGTTTCTTGAAACTTTTCTTAAGGTAATTATCTTACCGTACTTCTTTTTCATTTTTCTCGTTCTCTTTATTTTATCTTATTGTGACTTGTCCATTACAGTCAGGCCACCACATACTGGCCCACCTTAAGAGGATAAATCGTCAGGAGGCAAAAGCACTGAAGGTCCAGGAAGACCTTCGAGCTGAGATCGATTGCCTTCAAGAAAAGGTTGCCGAGGCTGAGCATCTCGTGGAGGAGAAGGTGGTGTAAAATGAGAGTCTCTGGGGAGCGCTTCGGAAGGAGGAGCTCATCTCGATCGGGCTCAAGGCCACACTAGCCCTGGAGAAGGAGAAAAAGAAGGAGGTCGAGATCAAGGTCACCGAGCTGGAAGTTAAAATGTCGAAATCGATTTCGGAGGTGGCAGCTCAAGCTGTGAAGGAGTTCAAGACCTCCTCCAAAATGAAGGACTTAAATATCACATTCGGCTAAAAGGTATTCATAAAGGGCTTCGAACTCTGTGAAGGCAGGATGGCCTGATGGTTTCCCAAGCTTGATCTTAGCTTTCTAGAAGAGGAGCCCGACGAAGAAGGGGGACCGTCTAGTGCTGCATTTGACCCCTCCCCCACCTAAGTGGTCTTCGAACCCTTCGAGGCAGCTACCGAGGTGCCTGAGCCCATGCAGGAGCCTAAGGTTGTCTCCAAAGTAACAATCGAACCCATTCCAAAGCTCATGGCTACCCCTGGAGTGCCAAGCTCCTCTACTGCTTCCCCTTCGAAGGTCGGAGGTCTTTAGTAGTTGTATTTCTTTTTTTGCTTTATCCTGTACTCAAAAATATTTTAATCAATGAAAGTAGAACTTTTAATCAATAGCTTAGAGTGCTTTTCGTGCATTGGATGCAGTCCCCCATTGATGCCGAGCTGCTATCTCAAGGAATTCCTTTAAAATCGATAGTTGAAAATTTGAAGAAGAAAGTTCACCACTTGAGAAAGAAATTAGAAAGGACTGAAGATGAACTTCAAAAATCTAGAAAGAATACATCGGAGGTGACAATTGAGGTTACCCACCTTCGTAAGCTACATATGAAAGATTCCACGATCTTCGCCATTAAGAAGGGCAGCTTCAAGAGGGAGTTAGCGGAGCTCAAGAAAAGTGCCAGCAATAAGTCATGGGCATTGACAACAAAGGTCGACTCTCTCGAAGTCGAGCTTCAGGCAGCGAAGGAGAAGATTCAACTATTGGAGGGGAGTTTTCCATGGTCTTCTAATAAAGTGCGATATGAGTGGGATTGGTTGAAGAAGTTCTCCATGCTTCAGAAGCAATTGCATGATGCCAAACTAACTTATGATACCTATTAGCTGGGTTGGAGTGAAAGGATATCCAAGCTCGACCAAAAGTTTCATGCTGCTAACAGCGAGGTGACCCGACTCCAAAAACAACTCAATGACAGTTATCAATCTAGGATAAGTAGGGGATCCAAGCAGGTTGCCTCCTTGATGAGGACTCTGGGTAAGCTTTTGAAAGCAATTGGGAGGGAGAAGGCTGAGGTTCAATGGCTGAAGATCCAACAATTATGCGAGCAGCAAGCCATTAAGGATGCTGAGGCTGAGTCTGAAGTCCTAAGGAAGCAGCGATAAAAGCTTGAAGGCAAATTCAGACACATTAATAGAATGTATATAGATGGCTTATACCAAAAGAGAGAGCTCAAGGAGGAGACCCTTAGATTAAAGCAAGCCCTGGTGATGGCTGGGGTCGACAATCCAAAATCTGAGGAGTTCGGTCCGTCCTAGGACTTCGGCTTTTTTTTCTTCTTCTTTCTTTACATGTAATCAGTCTTGTCGATCTTATTTTACTTGTAGTGAACTTATATTTGCAATAAAATGGTATCTCTTTCATCATTTTCTTATACAAATTCAATGCTTGTTAATGGCTCCGCTTTCTTCACCCTATTTTTCTTTATTTTGTCTTCTAATAAGAAGGTTGTTCTGGATGCCGAGCTGGGGGTCCCTTCTGTGAACTAGGATAGGGTTCCCCTTTTCATATTTGATGTAGCCGTAGGGGGGATACACATAAGGGTCACTGGTAAGGCTTTTCTCTTCTTGTTGTTTTAGATTAATGAGGCCTTGGTCTACTTTCTATTAGGATGAGGTTCTCTTCCATTCCTTGCGTGATCGTAGGGACATATTAGGGCCATTGACAGGGCCTCTTTCCTTGCCTCATCTTAGTCTAACAAGATCTTTGGCCTTGCTCACATTAGGATGAGGTTCTCCTCCTGTTCTTAATATGACTAGAGGGGTGCATTAATGTCATTGATAGGACCTCTTTCCTCATCTCGTCTTAGATTAATGAGGCCTTCGACTTTGCTCACGTTAGGACGAGGTTCTTCTTCTGTTCCTAACATGGTTGTAGGAGCACATTAGGGCTGTTAACAAGGTCTCTCCTCTTATCTCATCTTAGATTAACGAGGCCTTCGACTTTGCTCACGTTAGGATGAGGTTCTCCTTTTATTTTTAACATGGCTGTAGGAGCACATTAAGGCCGTTGATAGGGCCTCTCTCCTCATCTTATCTTAGATTAGCGAGGCCTTCAACTTTGCTCACATTAGAATAAGATTCTCCTTCTATTTTCAATGTGGCTGTAGGAGCACATTAGGGCCATTGATAGGGCCTCTCCCCTCATCTCATCTTAGATTAATGAGGTTGTTGGCTTTGCTCACATTAGGATGAGATTCTACTTCTATTCCTAATGTGGCTATTGGTGCACATCAAGGCCGTTGATAGGGCCTCTTCCTTCATCTCATCTTAGATTAACAAGGCCTTTGACTTTGCTCACATTAGGACAAGATTCTCCTCCTATTCCCAACGTGACTATAGGGGCACATTAGGGCCATTGATAGGGCTTCTTTCCTCATCTCGTCTTAGATTAATGAGGTTGTTGGCTTTGCTCATGTTAGGATGAGGTTCTTCTCCTATTTCTAACATGGCTATTTTTGTTGCGCAACTAAGTTTGGAAAGTTGTTTCTCACCATTACAAATTTGTAACAAGGATCGGGGTGTTAAAGTAAAGGGATATTATTGCAACCAAATCATTGATAATACATCCATAGATTTTTCAAGTTCCATGGTTAGGGTAGATCGGCTCCTCCGAGCTCCTTTAGGTAATATGTCCTGGGCCGAATGACTTTCTCGACTTCGTAGGGTCCTTCCTAATTTGGGGCGATCTTCTCTTAGTCCTGGGGCTGAGAAAAAGCTGCTCACCGAAGCACCAAGTCCCCTACTCTGAATACTTTATCCTTGACTCTGAAGTTGTAATATCGGGCCACCCTTCGTCTATACGCAGCCATCCAAACTTGGGCTTCTTCTCATTTTTTCTTCAGTAGGTTGAGGTTAGCTCTGAGGTCTTGCAAATTACACCACTTATTAAAGGCTATAGCCCATGTCGATGGGAGCTTGAACTTGATCAAGATGACTGCCTCTATTTCAAAGGCCAATGCAAATGGTGTTTCTTCAATTGGCAGTCTTTGGATAGTTTGATACGCCCAAAGTATATGATAGAGTTCATCCACCCAAGTCTCCCCTACTCTTTCAAGCCTTGCCTTGATATCCTATAATAGGGTCTTGTTGGTCACCTCTACTTCATCATTTGCTTGCGGATGGGCCACCGACGTGAAGTTATGGGAGATGTCCAAGTCTACACAGAACTCTGCAAACTTTACCCTAGCGAACTACCATTCACTGTTATAAGGATCTGAGGTAGACTAAATCTATAAATAATTGACTTCTAGATGAAGTCCTGCACTTTGGCTTCAGTGATCTTTGCTAGGAGTTCGGTCTTGATCTATTTAGTGAAGTAGTCAATCACAACTAAGAGAAACTTTCATTGTTCGGATGCCATTGGAAAGGATCAAGTATATCCATCCCCTATTGTGCAAATGGCCAAGATGCACTTAGTGGGGTAAGCTCAAAGGCTAGCTGCCTTTATATACTCGTATTTTTTTGATAGCGGTCACATCTTTTAACATATTTGATACAATCATGATGCATAGTTGGCCAATAATATTCTTATCGAAGCAACTTGTGAGATAGAAATCTGGCACCTAGATGGCTCCCATAGATTCTTTCATGCACTTTCCATAATGCAAAATCAGCTTCGAAAGATTAGAGACTCTTCAGGAGAGGCAGGAAGTATGACCTTTTGTATAGTTTGCCATCATAAAGGACATACCGGGAGGCTTGGTTTCTCAGCTTCCAACCTTCTTTCGGATCATAGGAGAGTGTCCCATCTTTAAGATAAGCGATCAATGGATCAACCCAGCAGAGCTCATAGTCGATCTATATTGTAGATAGCGGCTCTTCCATACTCAAGCATTTCAATGCTTCAAAGTAACTTCTTTGGGAAGTTCGTTAGGGGCAAGTGTGGCCAACTTGGATAGGAGGTTGGCTCTAGTATTCTCTACCCTTGAAATTTGCTAAATGCCGAAGCCGTTGAAGGCTGAGGTCAGGCTCTTCACTTTTTTGAGATACTTTAACATACTTTCCTTCCGAGATTCGTAACTATCATTAACTTATCCCACTACCAACTGTGAGTCATTATAAGCCTGAAATCGATCTACTTCTAATTTTTTTGCTATCTTCAGTTTCGCTATTAGAGCTTCATATTTTTTTCCATTATTTATTATAGAGAACTCAAAGAGTAGTGCATACTCGATGATGACCCCTTCGGGATTGATCAGGATCAGTCTAGCACCTACACCGGAAGCATTGAAAGAGCCATCCACATACAAAGCCCAAAAACCTTCAAAAAGATTTGCTCTTTCTTCGGGGGAGCTTGATTGCAACCATGGAATGCCAGTCTCATTTCACTCATATTCGACATCATCCGGGATCTTACATTCGATTATAAAATTGGCCAGTATCTGGGCTTTGATTGATGGCTAAGGTTGATAATTGATGTCAAACTCTGTCAGCTCAATAGCCCACTTTGCTACTCTTTCAGACGCATCCATTCGATGAAGAACTACTTTGATTAGTTAGTCGGTGAGGAGCATTATTCTTTTGACTAGCACAGCATTGCTAGTGAAGCCCACTAGTGGAGAGTTCATAGGTCTCAGATGATTATTGGGTATAGACATTTTAAAGAAAGCATCGTAAAATAAAATATCGATGAAGCTTTCATTATCTATCAGAATGCGGTGTACATCATAGTCAACAATGTTTAAAGAGATTACAACCACGTCGTTATGTAGGAACTGAATCCCTTGGGCATCCTCGTTGGTGAAAGTGATGGGCTCCTTAGTCCTCCACCTCTTCGTGGGCTCCATCGGTTCGCTAGCCTTCCCCTGCCGAAATTCTCCAAAGATGGTGTTGATGATGCCAAGTGGGGGTCGATCTCCTTATTGATTCTTCCTCCTTGGCAGTCCTAGGGGTGGGGGTCCCTCGGTCAATCCTCCCATCCTCCAGGCCGACGTTGTAGGAATCGCTCGAGCCTACCCTGCCTAACAAGCTCCTCAATCTCATCTTGAAGCTGAATGCATTCTTCAGTATCGTGACCGTGTTCATGATGATAGAGGCAAAACTTGTTAGAATTTTACTTGTCGGGATGAGTGTGCATCCTTTTCGATCTTGGCAACTACTCCTTGATTTTCATTAGCACCTAAATTTTCAAAGCATTGAGGGGAGCGTAGTTATGAAACCTTCTGAGGGGTGAGCCCCGCCATGCCCTTCTATCTGGGCTTCTTTATCTCCAAGCTCAGGAAGGAGTTCGAACTTGCTTATGCTCGGAGAGAGCTCTAGAGTACGATCGAGCTTTGCTCGACTTTTCTTTAGCTGTGGGCATACTTGATTCATCTACCCGTCACTCTCCTGTGGCTTCACTATCCTTGGCCTTAAAGGCTACTTCTGCTCAGACGTAACCTTCAGTCCGAGCCAACATATCTGCAAAATTTTTAGGATATTTCTTCTTCAGGAAGAACAGCAAATCATTCTTTTGAAGGCCATTTTTTAGTGCGGCCATAGCGATAGACTGATCCAAATTATGGACCTTCAGTGCAGCAGCATTGAATCAGATGACATAGGCCCGGATGGACTCTTCTTTCTTCTACTTGATGTTAACAAGGGAGTCCAAACCTTGGCGAAGGTGCCAGCCACTAACAAAATGAGCCACAAACTGATGGTTTATTTGATCGAAGGAAAAAATGGTACCAGTCTAAGGGTTGTGTACTAGTTTCTGATTGCTCCCTTCAAAGTGGATAGAAAAGCTTGGCATAAAATGGCATCTGGTGCACCATGGAGTAGCATCATTATCCGGAAGGTCTTCAGATGGTTGACTGAATCGGTAGTCCCATCATAGCTCTCAAATTGGGGGAGCTTGAAGTTTGGTAGGATGGATTCTTGCATAATTTTTTGAGAGAAAGGAGGGTTAGTGCAGATATTATTGTCGTGAGAGGAGGGAGCATGGTGGAGTTCTTCGATCCGCTTATTCATTTTCTATAGTTTTTGGTCTAAGAGATCCTCATGGTTATGGATCTCCAAGGTCTTTTGACTGAATGGGGGTAAGATTCTCATGGTGGTTGAGTCATGATTAGAGCAAGGGCTCTCCATCCTCTACTTCCCCTTTCTGGAGGTCACCGACCGACTTGCCCAAGTCAGTCAACCCCAAACTGGGTCCTGGGGTTCCAGAGAAGTCTGCTCCAATTGAATTGGTGCTAAGGGATGCTACTGCATGGCCTGTACTGCTTCAGTGAGGCTGTAAATCTGCTGGATCAGCAGGTTGAACTGCTCTACATCCACCTTAAAGTTGGTGGAGCTCGAGATGTAGGAGATGAAATAAGGGTGGGCAGATCTGGATGAGATCTGATCATGGAGGCGGTTGACCATTGTGTTGAAGCCTTCCCAAGAGGCATCTTTGCTGGGAAGAAAATTCTAAATCAAAAGAAGAAAAATCTCTATTGGGCACCCCTTTAAAAATAAAGAAACCTCAAGAATGAGAGGTTCCTTTCTTTAGTGCCAATCCTATTGGTGTGAAATTTGGTTGTTGTCAGAATTGAGGTTGGAGTCAGAGAAGATGAGGTCATCACTGATAATCTGTAAAATAAGTCTCGTTCGAAGTTGGAGATGGTGGCTCTGGCAAGACCCTCCGATGATCAAGTTAGCTTTTTTGGCCAATAGAAATGGAGTGCTTAGAGAGATTTTAGTAGAATTTTTTAGAAAGAAATCAAGAGTTTGGAGAAGAAGGCGTATCTGGAGGATCCCTTATATAGGTAGAGCCCATAACAAACTAATAGTGACAGTCGTAATTGTCTAGTAGTGGGTCATTTAGGACCACATGGAGTTTGTTATGGAGGATCATGTCTGTTGTCATAACGTGCCAGTCCACCGGAGTCTAACAACTCAAGTTTGGATGGGATAGCCATAGGTAACGAAGAATTCTTAGCTAACACCGTTCTAAAGGAGTTCGAAGGTTCTTGAGATTAGCCACGCTTGGGCCATCACTTTTCATATCATGAGTCAGTGCTGAGGCCTTTTCGAGCGATTGGTAAGAGAAGTCTGAGAGGAGCTCGATAGGTAGAGAAGCCTAGAAAGAGTTTGACTAGTGGCGAAGCCTGTTTGGAGTTTGACCATCAAAGAAGTCTGGTAGATGTTTGACTGCTGAAGAAGTCCAGTTAAAAGAGAAGTCAGATAGGAGTCCAACCATCGAAGGAGTCCGATTGAAGGAGAAGTTTGGTAGGAGTTTGACTATTGAAAGAGTTAGGCTGAAGGAGAAGTCTGACAGGAGTTCGATGGTGGAGAGGTCCGAAAGGAGTTTGACTGATGGAGAAATTCGAAAGAAGTTCAACCATAAGAGAAGTCTAGAAGGAGTTCAACCATAAGAGAAGTCTGACTGAAGGAGAAGTCTGATAGGAGTTTGATTGGTAAAGAGGTTCGAAAGAAGTTCGACTGGTGGAGGGGTCTGGCTGGAGGAGAAGTTTGGGAGAAGTTCGACTAGCGGAGAAGTTCAGAAGGGGTTTGACTGACGAAGAAGTCTGAAAAGAATTCGATCATAAGAGAAGTCCGAAAGGAGTAGAAGTTCGATAGGAGTTCAACTAGTGGAGAGGTCTGGAAGAAGTTCAACTAGTGGAGGGGTCTGGCTGAAGAAGTCTAGGAGGAGTTCGACTGGCGGAGAAGTTTGGAAGGAGTTTGACTAGTGGAGAAGTCTGAAAGAAGTTGACCATAAGAGAAGTTCGGAAGGAGTTCGACCGTAAGAGAAGTCCGACTGAAGGAGAAGTTTGGTAGGAGTTTGACTTATGAAAAGAATCAGAAGGAGTTCGACTGGTGAAGAGATCCGAAAGGAGTTCGACTGATGGAGGTATCCAGCTGAAGAAGTCTGGAAGGAGTTTGACTAGCCCCTAAGCTGGCCAGGCTAGACTGCCCAGAGGCCACTCTTACTATTTAAGTTCATCCGAAGGAGATCCAATGATAGGAGGGTGATTGGGATCACTCTGAGATTAGACATTAAGCCGAACTTCGATGAGAGCGGGTTTGTCCGCAATATGTTTCAATTTGAATGTTTCCTTTTGAGATTTATTTATCAAAAGAATTATTGTAAAGAGGAAATGAAGTTGATTGTATCAATTATATTTTGTAGGAAGATGGTTCGGACAATGTCAGGGTTTGATGGAGATCTGTTACTAGTAAGAGATAGTAGTCAAGATTGTGGCTCAAGTAGAAGTTGCGGTCGCGGTCGGGGTAGAACAAGAAGACCTGATAGTGATGGCCAAGATTGCATGACATTATCTTGTACTTTACCTTTTGCCTTAAGGAAGGAGAGAGAGACTTTACAATCGCATGAGAAAATTTCTGAGCCTGCACCTAATACCCCAACATCAAAATCTTTATTTCTAGTGCAAGTACCTACTATTGAATTATAAGAATTTGTAGATATCATTACTTAGGTAGTTACTATTGCATTAGCTTCTATTTGTGATCTTCAATCTCAAGATACAGATGTAGAAAGAAGTTGTAAAAGAACTAGAAAATCTAAAGCAATGGAATTCTGGAGTGATCCTAATAGGAGAGCTAGTTCAGTTGCTACATCATTAAATCAAATCCCTCAGTGTTCAAATTGTGGGAAGTTTCACTCGGGAGAATGTAAAAGGGGATTTAGAGGATGTTTTTGGTTTGGATAGATAGGTCACAAGAGAAGGAGTTGTTCGAAGAAAGCTCCGGTTAAGAGGTTCCCATCAAAATCCAATGTGTTTTCTGGTATGCAAGCAAGCAAAGTGAGGATTGAAACAAATGAATAGGTAGATCAAAGTAACAAGGACAACAAGTGAGGTAAGTTACCTTTAACGTGGAAAATAAGTATGAGTTAAATATTTTATTTGAAAATTTATTTAAGTACAAGTTTGAGTTGGAGTTGGAGGACAAGGATTTAATTTTCAAATGCAATTGCTTGTGATGCTATGAATTGTTAGTAGTTTTATATCTTGATTAATTGAGTAGCTGATTAATGAGCATGAACTAAATGAGTATACTTACAGTGTTAATACCATCTAAAATAAGTGAAGCATCTACATTCTTATGTTCCCTATTTGTACTAAGTATTGCATTTTTGTAAGGTATGCGTTGATATGATTTAATGAATAATAATGAATGGAGAATTAGATGACAATTACTAAGGATTGTGATGCATCGAAAGATTCAGAATTTGTAAGTTTATAATCTAAAGTTTCAAGTTAAAAGAAGTTAAGATAAACTCATATGTTAAGATAGTATGGACAATAACAATATGAGTATTAGTTAACGAATTATTTATACTATTATGAAGGAATGAAATTATTTCAAAAAAGGATCGGAATCATGAGTATTTAATATTTTGATTGAATGTCAGTAATGCAAATATAGAATTGCAGGTCCTTTGGAAAATAGTATGATTGGTAGTAAACTTTAAAAAGTTAAATATCTCATAAAGTATCTAAGTAAAGATGTGGATATGGGATATATAAGAATCAAATAATTATTCTTTGAAAGAAGGTCATGATATTATAGTAAAAAGAAAACTAAGGTTAAGCATGTAAGACTTGCAAGTATGATGAGTTAAATGAGGGATGCTTTAGAATTTAGAAGAATGAATGTTAAGGTAATCCAGATGATTTGAAATTTGAGGAGAACCTAGAGTTGAAGGTGCAAATTTCGAGGATGAAATTTATTTTAAGGGGGGTGGAAATGTAACATCTCGATCCAACAAAATAGTATATTAAAAAAATTTTGTTCAAATATATGTGATATTGATACCTTGAAAGATTTTTAAAGTAATATTGGTGTGTGTAATAGTTCTGGATGCGATGGTGGTTATCTGCCATTTCGAGTCCTGAAAAATTTCTAAGTCTGAAAGCTAGCACCTATAAGAAAAGCTATATAAAATATATATTTTCTTAGAACTAAAAGTTTTGATATTTGATCTTTAGGTGTTGGTAAGTTGCAAAATGATTTTTAACGAATTTTGGAGATCCTTTAACCTATTTGTTTAGAAGCAAGAAAGTTATAAAAGTTTAGAGTTTGGATAATTTAAACTAGAATCCAAATTTTAGTTTCTTATTCTTAAGAATTTTAACTTTTCTGATATTTTTATTGATTCTAGGTAGGGGGTGTTCCTTATTTACATTTATATTTTAAAGTTAATGGAGATTAACTTAAAAAAATATATAAATAAGCTAAGAATTGAGTAAAGCTATAAATAGAGTCTAAAGAGTTAATTTCTGAAATTCTGAAGTTTGAGCTGACCTGAATTAAAATTGAGTCGGCCTGAGTTTAAGACTAAAGAATGAGTTTTCTATTTTTTTGAGGGTGATGTTCTTAAATTAACCACAAGTGCACGGTGTGCAATGTAACACGTCCGGTGAGTACGGGTCCATCCCATGAGGAATAGTGTGTGAATTATGTTCAAACCTTGCTCATGCGAGTTTTAACAAAAAAGTTTGGAAGTGGTTGTTACTTACTACTCAATAGTAAATTAATTATAGAGAATAATAATTTAAAGATCTAGGGCTTTTGAATCCACTAGACTAATGACTTAGAAAGCTTTTTTTTAAGATTCCTCTTATAATGTCCCTTGATTAAGGTGTAATGCATGGACAAGCATTCACCTTAATTAAGAACTCTCTTTTCAACTACTTTTCTTGTGTTACCTAAGTATAGACTATGAAAGAACTCTGACCTAACAATAATCCATCAAAGTTTTCCATAAGAAAGAAGAGAAAAGAAATTAACAAAATTATAGGCCTTCTTCCTATTGTCCTTCTTGTGCCGAATCAAGCATGAACTATAAAGAGATTAAAACTCAATGATAGTCCATCAAGTCTCTTAGCAAGAAGCTTGAAGGAAGAAGAACTTTAAATAATAAAAATAAATGAGAAATTCTGAAAAAAAGCTTCTAATCATGGTTTAGCTTCATTGCAAACAATAGAGAAATTGCTGAGCTAGACATGATTTTAAAAAAAATTTATAAACCTAATTAAAAACATAAAAATAATATTATACTAATTGCTAGAATTTAAAATTATAAAAAATAAAAGAAATACAAAAAATGAATAAGCATGAAAATTAAACTATCCTATTTGCTGAAATTAAAAATTACAAGAATTAAATTGCACAAGCGATAATTAAATAAAATTTTATTGCTAAAAAAAAATTCTTGATACAAAAATAAGAACTAACTCCTAAGCCATTAACAAGGCTTGGAGTTGAAATAACAAAAATACAAACTCTCATCTGGCACACCTTCCCCTGGCTAACTCTCCTTCTCGTATGTTGGAAGGGTGGAAGAAAGTAGAAAAAAGATGGATAAAAATTTTATGGATAGGTATTTCGTCTGTCACATAGGTTCCTACAAAAGTTGTGGTATCGAGAGAGGTATATCTTCAAGTAGTGGTACTAGGCTTTATTTATAGGTATTAAGAGGAAGGAAGATTTTGTATTTTTTAGATATGAGGCTAATGAAAGAAATAAAGGTTAAAAGATGGATGGATGAGATTAAATAATAAAAATATTTGGATGGATAAGATGAATGAAAGAAAGATAAGGCAAAAAGAAGAGCTGTCATTTAATTATTTTTTAAAAATATATTTTTTTCTTAAATCTTGATCGCAACATCCTTATATATATATGTGTGTGTGTGTGTGTGTGTGTGTGTGTGTGTGTGTGTGTGTGTGTGTGTGTATATATATATATATATATATATATATATATATATATATGTATATGTATATATATATATATGTATATGTATATATATATATATATATATATATATATATATATATATATATATATATATATATGTATGTATGTATGTATGTATATGTATATATTTTATCCATTGGGTTCCTATTTTGCATCCATGTATCTTTGCATGTCGTGCATAGAACAAGCCTGAATTTGAACTTGAGCTTCATCTACATGTGTTGGAGGGCCATTTCTAATTGGTTTGCGATTAAGACTTTAAAATTAATTATTCTTACAAAGATCATAAAAGTATCAAATATAAATAAAAAATAAAATAACAAGAATTTTGATACTTTTTATGCTATAATTAATGTATTCATCACACCCCCAACTTGAACTTTACTCATCCTCAAGTAAAAGAAATATTAATATGCAATACTGACTTTCTTCAACATGAGTGTTCTTTTAATAATTTTAGAAATAAATGATATCCACTAAGAAAATGATCAAAGCATGTCATTGGGATATTAAGTTTATCTGATAGAATAGTTGAGAAAATAATATAAAATTTATAAAAGCTTTTCTAAATCTACTCCTACCTTTATTCTTGGATCGTCTAACTCTAAGATGGGCTAGTGATTTTGCATTCGCACATCCATTTCTTTTTTTTTTTTATAGATAAAGTTTAATTCATGTAATGTTTTAACCACTTAAGCTTTCTATTTAACTCTTATAGCGAGTGTTAGGCCAATGACTCCCAAACTAGTTGGCTTTAGGGGATTAGGTGTAAAACACCCCTCGGGCTTACTAACTCAAGTCAAACAGGCTATGAGTTGGGACTTGGCTATTTTTTTTTTTTAACATTGCTCACTTTTTGACATGAATATCATTACTTACTTAGGCAATGAGACCTGATTACTTAGTGAAAAATCAATATTTTTTTTTTGTGAAAAGTATATGCATCAACTTATCCCACTTATACCCACAAGAGGTCGATTTTCTTTAGATATTAGTAGGAAAGGCTAGAAATACTCAAAAATAAATTTTTATTTTAGATTCAACCTTCTATTGAATTGTATCAATATGCAGTCCCTCGATACTTCTTAATTTATCTAAAGTATGCATCACATGTTGCTAAAATATCTGATGTTACTCAAGTCTGAAGCATAGTAGATATATGAATATCAACAAATTTGTACATATAAAGGATCAAAGTAAAGTTCAAAGTTTATCCCTCACCCCTCAACTTATTCTATATTATCCTTAATGGGGTAAGAAAAATAAAAATCTAATAGATAAAAAGAAAAAAAATACATCTGATTTGATGTGTCTTTGGTTCAGTACGTGTCTTCATATGTTCTTTTTGGTTCTTTCCTCCAACTTATTCGACATTATCTGAAGTAAAAACTAAATAAACTAAAAAAAAAATTTAAATGCAAGAATTTGGGTTGCCTCCCAAGAGCGCTAAGTTTATAGTCTTTAGCCAGACTAAACTCAGAAAATAGATCAACCGAGATATGTTGGTTTATAGAGAATCATGGCTTCCTCAATAACTTTAGTGAATAATTCCAAGAATGGTTTTAATTATTGACTATTCACTTTAAACATAGCACCATTGCTTGAATTTTCAATTTCTACAGCTCCATATTAGAAAACTTCTTTGACAAAAAATGGTCATGTCCATCTAGATCTCAATTTTTCAAGGAATAGGTGTAATCTAGAATTATACAAAAGAACTTTATATCCAGGAGTAAAAGATTTTCTAAGAATTTCTTGATCATGGAAAACTTTTATTTATTCCTTGTATACCCTAGCATTTTCATAAGCTTCATTTCTAAGTTCTTCTAATTCATTAATCTGAAGCTTTCTATAATTTTTGGCTGCGTCCAAGTCCATATTTAATTTCTTGATGGCCCACATGGCTTTCTATTCTAGCTCAATAGGCAAGTGACAAGGTTTTCCAAATACAATTCTATTTGGGGTAAACCCCGCTCCTACCGAAGTTCGATCTAATGCTCAGTCAAGTGTAATTTATAATCGTAGAAGAGCTTCAATCGCCACTTCTTCGTCAGTCGAACTACTCCCAGACTTCTTCTTTGGTCGGACTTCTCCATCAGTCAGACTCCTTCTGGACTTCTCCTTAAGCCAAACTCCTCGCAGACTTTTCCTTCAATCGGACTTCTCCATCAGTCAAACTTTTTTCGAACTTCTTCAATCAAACTCCTCTTAGACTTCTCCTTCGATAGAATTTCTCCATCAATCGGACTTCTCCTTCAGCCGAACTCCCCCCAGACTTCTTCTTCAACCAGACTTCTCTATCAGTCAAACTTCTTCCAAACTACTCCTTCATCCAAACTCCTTCCAAACTTCTCCTTCAATCAGACTTCTCCATCAGTCAGACTCCTTCCAGACTTCTCCATCAATCAAACTCCATCTGGATTTCTCTAGTGGATTACTTTCAGATTTCAACTAGCATTCCTTTCGGATGATCTCCTCTAGTCGTATTCCCTTTAGAGGAGTTCAAACTCCTCTAAAATTGATATATATCAAAGTTCTTCACCAACCAATGTCTGCTTCCTCCGAACTTCAACTATTAAATCCAACGAATAGACACATCATGATAACGAACACTACTCTCCATAACAAACTCCACATTGCCCCGAGCGGCCCACTATCTGACGGTTATGGCTGTCACTTTCAAGTTTGTTATAGGCTCCATCTATAAAAGGGACCCTTAAAATACATTTTCTCTAAGCTCTCTTCTTCTTTCCAAAATTTTGCTGAATTCTTTTCTGAGCACTCCATTTCTATTGGTCAGAAGACCTTACTTGATCGTCGGAGGGTCCTGCTGGAGCCACCACCACTGACTCCGGATGGGACTTTATTTTGTAGGTCACTGATAGCAACCTCTTCTTCCTTAACTTCAGTTTGATCTGATGTCAACCAAATTCTGCGTCAATAGGATTGGCACTAGAGGATGGGACTCATTTGTAAACCCTTGTTCTTAAAGGAGTCCTCAGTCAACCTTGTGGATCTTCTTCTTCAAGGTTCATCTCCATCCTCTCTCTCAATCCTAAGAAATATCTCCAAAGAAGGTGACTACCCAGAGATCTACCGCTTCTACTGTCAGATCTGAGCTAGATCCATCCATTCCTACTCCATCATCAATGCTTCAACCTCCTCCTCCACCGATGGCTATGGTAAATCCAGAGTAGTTTAACCGACTGATGCAGTAGGTTCAGGACCTCATCGAAATGGTGCAGGCCATGCAACAACTCCCGATGATGGTTTTGCCAGAAAGCCCACCATCGAGATGTCAGGAATCGATCCCAAGGAGGTGCACTTGGGCTAGCATACCCATCATCCCTAGGAAGAAAAAATAAAAAGTAGAGGATGCTTGTTCAGATCATGATTCTTTTTCGAAAGAGATCTTTTTCATCTACAGTCGGAAGCCTTTCAAGATCTACAATCAAGATGACGTCGTCGATCAAAAATTGAAAGAGATAGATCGATGGATTGAGAAACTCCATCATGTCGCCTCGGCTCATCATGATGACATCTGCACCAATCCCCCTTTTTCTTTCTGAATTATGCAAGAATCCATTCCGTCAAACTTCAAGCTTCTCCAATTTGAAAGCTACGATGAAATCTCTGATCTGGTCAATCATCTGAAGACCTTTCGGATCATGATGCTACTCCATAGTGTACCAGACGCCATCTTATGCTGAGCTTTTCCATCTACCTTGAAGGGAGCAGCAAGAAATTGATACTTGATATTGAAGCCTGGTATGATCTTCTCCTTTGACTAGATGAGCCATCAGTTTGTGGCTTATTTTGTTAGCAGCCGACGTCTCCGAAGAGGTTTGGACTCTCTCATCAACATCAAGTAGAAGGAAAGGAAGTCCATCCAGGCTTATGTCAATCGCTTCAATGCTGTCGTACTGAAAGTCCAGAATCTGGACCAGTCTATTGCAATGGCCGCACTAAAGGATGACCTTTAGAAGAATGATTTATTGTTCTCTTTAGAGAAGAAGTATCCTAGAAACTTTGTTGATCTGCTAGCTCGAACTGAAGGATATGTCTGAGCGAAAGAAGCCTTCAAGTTGAAGGATGAGGAAGCCACAGGAGAGTGGCAGACGGATGAGTCAAATAAGCCTACAGTGATGGAGGGCTGAATGAAGTTTGACCGTGCTCACGGATTTCCTCCGAGCATAAGCAAGCTCGAACTCCTCCTTGAGCTCGTCGTCAAAGAAGCTCTGATAGAAGGGCACGAAGAAATTCTCCCTCCAGAAGGTTTTACAAATACATCCCCCTCAATGCTCTAAAAATGTAAGTATTGATGGAGATCAAGAAGCAACTACCGAGTCTTGAAAGAATACACACTCATCCTGGCAAGCACAATCCTAACAAGTACTGCTGAGGCCTGAAAGAATGCGCACTATCTCTAAGAGACTTCGACGAGAAGAGATCAGTGGATCTGAGGGATCAGTGAAGTGATAGAGGACTGAAGAACCCATAACCTTCACTGAGATAGATGCACGGAGAGTATAGTTCTCGAATAGTGATGCGATTGTAATCTCTTTAAATATAGCAAACTATGATGTACGTCGTATCCTAGTTGATAATGAAAGTTCAGCTGACGTCTTATTTTATGATGCTTTCTCCAAAATGTCAATATCTAATAGTCGGCTTGGACCAATAAACTTCCCACTAGTAGGCTTCGCTGGTGCTGCAGTACCAGTTGAAGGTATAATAACTCTAGCTATGGCTGTAGGGCAATATCCAAGACTATCTAGAGCGTATGTTGATTTTTGGTAGTAAAGGCTCCCTCTGCTTACAATGCAATTCTCGATCGATCTGATCTAAATGCACTTCGGACGGTAGTGTCAACATATTATTTAAACATGAAGTTCCTGATAAGTTATGAAATTGGAGAGGTTATGAGAGATTAAGCTCTTGCAAGACACTGCTACTCAATTACCATGCAAAAGAAAGAACAGTCCAACCCTTGTCCTATCGATGAGTTAGATGTTCGGGACGACCTTGCGGAAGAAAGTAAAGAATTGATGGAAGATCTTATCTCAGTCTCTTTGAATGATAGGAATGTAGAGCACTCAGTATAGATTGGTTCTAATCTAACTGACAGGATACAAGAGCAGCTCGTCAAATTTCTTCAAAGAAATGCAGATGTTTTTGCCGGGTCCCCGCGGACATGCCAGAAATCAATGTAGAAGTCATGGAGCATCATTTGGCTATTGATCCAAAACATTGACTAATGAAAGAAAAGATGCGGAGCCATGCCCTAGAGAGACAGAAGACAATTGAAAAAGAAGTTGACAAGCTTCTTAAGACTAGATTCATCCGAGAAGTCAACTATCCGAACTGAATCTCCAACGTCGTACTCATCAAAAAGGCAAACGACAAATGGAGAATGTGCATGGATTTTAAAAAATTGAACAAAGCCTGTCCAAAAGACAGCTATCCTCTGTCCAGAATTGATCAGTTGGTAGATGCAACTTCGGACCATGAGCTCCTCACTTTCATGGATGCCTTCTCTGGCTATAATCAAATCTGAATGGCGTCAGAGGATGAGGAGAAAACTGCTTTTATTACTGACCATGGTCTTTACTATTACAGGATTATGCTTTTTGGACTCAAAAATGTAGGAGCAATATACCAGCACCTGGTCAATAAGATCTTCAAAGAGCAAATTGGCCGCAACATGGAAGTGTATGTAGATGACATGCTTGTTAAGAGTCAAACTTCAATAAATCACATTGCCGACCTTGAGGAAACCTTTGATGCCCTTCAGAATTACAAGATGAAGTTGAACCCAACCAAATGCACCTTCGATGTGACTTCAGAGAAATTCTTAGGGTTCATGGGGTCAAGGTGCGGGATTGAAGCAAATTCGAAAAAGATTCGAGCCATTCAAGAGATGATGGCTCCTAAAGCCATTAAAGAAGTTCAGCACCTGACTAAAAAGATAGTAGCCCTGAACCGCTTCATCTCAAGGTCGATCGAGTGATGCATGCCCTTTTTTCAAGTTCTCAAGCAACCAAAGGACTTCTACTGGACCATCGAATGCCAGCAAGCCTTTAAAGAGCTCAAGGACTATCTTTTCTCACCTCCCCTGTTAGCCAAGTCCGAACCTGGAGAAGAACTATTTCTATACCTGGCGGTCTCTCCAACAGCTCTGGCAGCAATCTTAGTTAAAGAAGAAGCGAAAGTACAGCGATCAATCTACTACATAAGCTGGGTCCTGAGAGATGCCATGACCAGGTATACCAAGTTAGAAAAACTAACTTATGCTCTATTGATTGCAGCCTGGAGACTCCAACCTTATTTTTAGGGGTACACCATAACCCTCCTTACTGATCAACCAATCAATACAGTTCTTCATCGAATAGATGTCTCTGGGAGAATAGCAAAATGGGCAATTAAGCTCACTGAATTCGACATTAAGCACCAACCTCGACCGTCAGTCAAAGCCCAAATATTGGTAGATTTTGTAGTGGAATGCATCATTCTAGATGAAGCCAAGCTTGAATAGAATGAAACCAGCATTTTATGATTACAGTTGAGCTCCTCTGAAGAAAGAGCCGATCTTCTTCAAGATTTTTGGATCCTATATATGGACAGCTCATCCAACGCTTCTAGTGCAGGTGCAAGGCTGATCTTGGTTAACTCGAAGGGGATCATCGCCGAATATGTACTGTGCTTTAAATTTTCTACAACTAATAATGGGATTGAATATGAAGCATTGATCGCTGGGTTAAAGATAGTTAAAAAATTAGAAGCAGATCGGCTCCAAGTCTATAGTGATTTCCAACTGGTGGTTGGATAGATTAGCAATAGTTATGAAGCATGAAAGAAAAGTATGATGAAATATCTTGAGAAAGTGAAGAGCTTGATTTCGATCTTCAATAGTTTTAACATCCAATAGATTCCAAGGATAGAAAATACCAGAGCCGACCTTCTCTCTAAACTAACCACTTTAGCACCGACCGAACTGCATAAGAAAGTATTCTTTGAAGTTCTGAAATGCCCAAGTTTGAAGGAACCACAATCTATAATGCAAATCAACCATGAGCTGTGTTGGATTGATCCACTGATTGCTTATCTTAAAGATGGAGTTCTTCCTTTTAATCTAAAAAAAGCTCAAAAATTTAGAAACCAAGCCTTCCGATATGTTCTGTATGAAGGCAAGCTATATAAAAAATCATATTCTTTATTGCTCTTGAGATATCTCCAACCTTTAGAAGCTGATTTTGCAAGATTACTATTGGCTAACCTTGTACCATGATTCTATAAAATATGTCAAAAAATGTGATCATTACCAAAGAAATGCAAACATGCAAAGACAGCCAGCCTTCAAACTTACATCCATGAGCACCCCATGGCCATTTGCACAATGGAAAATGGATATACTCGGACCTTTTTCAATGATATCTGGATAGCAAAAGTTTCTTTTGGTGGTAATGGATTATTTTACAAAGTAGGTTGAAGCAGAACCTCTGGCAAAAATAACTAAAGCCAAAGTGTAGGACTTCATCTGAAAGTCGATTGTTTGCAGATTTGGCCTACCTCGAACCCTCATAATAGATAATGGACAATAATTTGTTGGAGCGAGATTTGCTGAATTCTATGAAGATCTGAATATCTTCCACTATTTTACATAAGTAGCTCATCCACAGGCAAATGAAAAGACCGAAATAACTAACAGAATCCTGCTGCATGGTATCAAAGCAAGGCTTGAGAGGACAAAAGGGACTTGGATAGATAAACTCTATAATGTACTCTAGGCTTATCGAACTATCCAAAGATTGCCAACAGGAGAAACTCCATTTGCTTTAGCCTTCAAAACTGAAGTTGTCATCCTGATAGAACTTAAACTTCCATCAGCACAGATTATGGCATTCAATGAGCAGTGCAACTCATAGGACCTAAGGGCTAACCTCGACTTGATGGAAGAAAAATGAAAAAAAGCTCAAATTTGGATGGTAGCCTACAAGCAAAAAGTAGCTCGCTACTACAGCTCAAAAGTCAAAGGTAGAATATTCAAAGTAGGGGACTTGGTACATCGACGAGCAGCTATTTCATAATCTTAGAATCAAGAAAAGCTTGCTCCAAATTGGAAAAGCCCATATGAAGTAGAGGAGGTCGTTCAATCTGGAACTTATCATCTGAAAGAGCTCGGAGGAACAACACTTTCGCGATCTTGAAATTCAAAAAATTTGATAATATACTACTAGTAATTTTTCTTCAATAAAACTCCTCCATTTTAATATTATTGTTTCTTGGTGCAAAAGCTATGTGATGAAAGAAAAAAAGCAATCAAAAGTGGCCATGTTAGGAATAGAAAGAGAACTTTGCCCTAACATGAGTAAGTCAAAGATCTCCGATTATTTAAGATAGGAGGAGGAGAGAGGCCCATTCAATGATCCATTTATGCCCATACAGCCTTGTTAGGAATAGAAGAAGAACCTCATCCTAACTTGAGTAAAGTTGAAGGGTTAATTTAAGATGGGATGTTAGGAGAGGCTCATTCAATGGTTCATTTGTGTCCCTACAGTCTTATTAGGAATAGGAGGAGAAATTCATCCTAACTTGAGCAAAATTGAAGGCCACGTTAATTTAAGATGGGATGAGGGGAGAGGCCCATTCAACAGCCCATTTATGCCCCTACAGTCTTGTTAGGAATAGAAGAACCTTGTCCTAACTTGAGCAAAGTCGAAGGCCTCGTTCATTTAAGATGGGATGAGGGGAGAGGCCCATTCAACGCCCATTTATGCCCCTACTGCCATGTTAGGGATATGAGGAGGACCTCGCCCTAACATGAGCAAGCTAAAGACCTTCAGTTATTAAAAATAGGAGGATAGGAGAAGACCTATCAACGGCCCGATCGTGTCACTGTAGTCCTGTTAACAGAAGGAGATCCTCATCCTAATATGAGCAAATCAAAGACCTTTGGTTGCTTGAGACATGAGAAAAATCTCATCATGGCAAAAGCAAAAACCAACCTAATCAAGAATAAGTAAGGACTTCATCTTAACAAAAGGACCAAAAAAAATCAACTAAGTTGGAAATGAAAAGACAACATCGTCCTAACATCATCTTGATACAAATAAAGATCTCCAATCATGAAAAGATAGGAGAAAAGCTACTTTTCGATGATTATTCTAATAAAAGACAAAACAAAGGAGAAAAGCAAAGAAATAAAATAGAAAAATAATTAAAGAAGGTATTTTTTCATTAAAGTTAGAATTGTTATAAAATGAAGGTCTATAAGATCGGTTACAAAAGCAAGAAGAAAAAGGCCAAAGCTCTAAGAAGGATCTGATCCCTCAAACTTTGGACTACCGGCCATCACCAAAGATTTCTTTAAACTAACTATCTCTTCCTCAAGTTCTTTCTTTCTTAGCAGACTCTCCACATACATCCTATCAGCTCGTCGATAATTATCCTTGGATTCTCTAAACTATCTCCTCAGAACTGCTGACTCAACCTCCGCGTCCTTTACAGCTTGATGCTCATGTACCATCTGGATCTTCAACTATTGAAGTTCGGCCTTACCCTTCTCATATGCAAATAAAAGACCATGGAAAGATTCCCTCAGAAAAATAATCTGCTCCAACTCTTTAACAGCACCGGCCTACTGATTATCATGTAATTACCTCCAAAGATGAGCCACCTCTTCGTTCGCCGATTTGAGCTCACTTTCAAGCCTACTCATTTTCTCCTTATAATCAGTCCTATACTTATCGTGCCGAGCTTCAACATCGTGAAGCTGCCTCTGGAGCTCGAAAATTTTTTTCGACCGATCCTAATTATGTCTCGACTTATCAGAAGACCACGATGAACTCCCCTCTAATAATCGGATTGTCCCTTTTGTCGAATCAAGTTCGACTTTGAGAGAGTTGATCTTCATGGTCAACATCCAGAACTTATCACTAGTGCTTTTCTTAAACTCTGCTAACTCCTTAAAATTATCCTTCTTAATGCTAAAACTCACAGAATCCTTCATGTGTAATTTGCGGAGGCGAGTGACTTCAATCATCGCCTCTGAAGCATTTTTCCTAGATCTTTGGAGTTCATCTTCTATTTTTTTCAATTTTTTTCTCAGGTGATGAATTTCTCTCTTCAAACTCTTAATTACCAATTTTAAAGGAATTCCTTGAGGCAGCAACTCGACATCGATGGGAGACTACATCCAACATATAAAAAAAATTCTAAGCTATTGATAAAAAGAAGTCTTACTTTCATTGATAAATTTTTTTTTAAGTATAGGATGAAATAAAAATAAAATACAATAACTAAAAGCTCCCAACCTTGGGAGGGGAAGCAATGGGGGAACTCGACGCTTCTGCAGTAGCTATGGACTCAAGAGCAAGTTTGATTGATGGTTTAGAGGGTCCGGGCTCTTCAACAGTAGGTTCGAAAGGTTCAACGACTGCTCCGATGGGAGAGGGGTCAACTGTCGTAGTGGATGGTTTGGCTTCACCATTGACAGCTTCCTGTTCTTCCAAAAAACTCAGATCAATTTTGAAAAATTTTTGGACAACTCGACCCTCGTAGAGCTCAAAACCTTTAATGAATGCCTGCTAGCCAAACTCGACATTCATGTTCCTCATTTTGGAAGAGGCCTTGAACTCTTCCATGGCCCAGATCATCACCTTCGAGATCGACTTCACCATTCGAGCTTCTAATTCGACGACTTTGATCTCAGATTCTTTCATCCTTTCCTCCTCTAGAACTAGTGCAGCCTTAAGTCCAGTCGAGATGAACTCCTCCTTCCTGAGTGCATCTTGGAGACTTTCGATTTCCACCATCTTCTCTTCTGCAAGATGCTCAACCTCGCCGACCTTTTCCTGAAGGTGACTGACCTTGGCTCGAAGATCCTCCTGGACCTTCTCTGCCTCTGCCTCCAGACAGTGTATCCTCTTGATGTGGGTGATCATTTGATGATCCGACTGAAACAAATGATCGATGTTAAAAAAATTAAAAAAAAGAAAAATAAGAAGAATGAGAGAAGAGAGAAGAAGGAAAAAGCAAAAGACAAGAGAAGAAGTTGGGTAATGTAGCAATTACCTTGAGGAGGGTTTTGAGAGAACCCCAGACGAGCTGCCACGGTTCAAGATTGACCATGCGGTCCATCACCTCCAGCATGGCAAATTTATCAGTTAAAGTTGGGATAATCTCTAGGTCATTGAAAGGATCCTCTCCTCGCTCATTGCTGTCATCATTTGGCTCACTAAAGTGAGCCTTACGGGGTGTCTTCACAATAGCTTTCTTTTTCTTCTTTCCTTCCCTCATGTCTTCCTCAGTAGGAAGCCTCGGAGCTTGATCCCCATTGGAAGGGCTTGGGGGTGCAGAGTGCATGGAATCCGCATCAACAGAGCTGACCTCGATGGTTGAAAGAACCTCGGCACTAACGGCAACCTCGAAAGCAGCAATAGTGGTAGCGGGGGCCACGGAGCTTGAAGCACCAACCTTCGCCCTCTTCGAACAACCACCTGGTGCTTTCTCTTTCCTCTTCTAGGCATAAAGCTCTTTTTGCAAGCATCAAGGCAGCTTTGGTATCCATTTCTGCAACGAAGAAGAAATCACAATCAATGATAGTACACAAATATGAAATCGAGTGAATTCAAAAAGTAAAAATGTACCAATAGGATCAAGGAGATTCAAATCTAGGTTAAACAAGGTCTATTCTTTTAAAACATGGAAAAGAAGGGGAGCTTGGTATGCTTTGAGTTTGTTGGAGGAATCAAGATCGGCTCTATCTAAACTAGGAGCTCAATGGACTGACTTTCTAATATGACCCGAAGAAGGAAGATCTAATAGCAAGATCAGACAGTGCACAAAAAAATATTTTTTCTTCAAGTTATGAATAGAAGGAGCACCATTCAGTAACCCCTTCTTACTGAACTTGGAGAAGAAGTACCACCAGTCCTTCACAGAAGGATGGTGTTTGAAAGTATAGAAGTTCCTAAAGAGTGAAATGGACTGATGGACCTCGGTTAGATGACAGAGGAAAAGGAATCCTATCACAAACCTAAAAGAATTTGGTGCTACAAAGAAAAAAAAGATGTTCAAAAATTGAAAAAGAGCAACTACGAAAGGAGGGAGTGGAAGTCGGAGTCTGGCACGTAGAGTTTCTAAATATAGGCAAAATCAGCCAGCCAGAGGAGAACTCGCTCGATCACTCAATGTGGGAAGCTCAAGGTCATACTCTTGAGGGATCCCATACTGAATCCTAATTAGAAAAAGATCTTTTGGGGTTAGAATGCAAGGAATGGTATCCGGCACGAAAGGTTGATGAGACATGTCTCCAGTACGAACTACTATAACAGGGATGGGGTCAAGGAAGGCTGGACCGATCGAACTTCAGAAACCAGCAGATTGGAAAGTTTCGGAGGACATCCGGATCAAACTAAATTTAAGAAAAATACCTAAAAATTAGGAGGCAAAGGATGCGGAAAACTCCTTGAGGAAAACTAAGAGAATAAGGAGCGAAGGATGCTAGAATAATTAAAAAAAAGGATGGCAGAACCGACCTAGATCAATCGAGAAGGACAAAGAGGTGATGAGCATGATGAAGACCAAGCAGAAGAATGCCCGAAATCAGGAAGGATGGAGGAAGAAATCAGAACTCTTGAGTGAAAGAAAGATGAAAGCTGGAGGAGGAAGGAACCAAGACTCTCGAAGGGAAGGAAGATGAGAACCAGGAAAAGAAGAAGGACTTAAATAGCAGAAAGTAGCCTAAAACTATCATGATTACAGATCTCCCTCGGTGGTTCTTCATGTGACCCGTGTCCCAAGCATCATGATAAAAGAATGGCGACAAGCAGTGCCTTTATGGCACCCTGTCTCGAGTAGTGCTTCAGTAGAAATTTTGAAAATCCATCTCTTTGAGTTGGATCACGTTAAAGGAACTCTGGTGCTAATATGGAAGATGACAAAATGCCTTGCTTTTTTTTTCAATAATCGTAGAATCCAATAAAAAACTTTGACAGTCGCCTATTTACTTCCTTTCTTCGAATTTTGAACTCAAGAGTAGGGGGACTATTATTGAGGGTAAACCCCGCTCCTGCCGAAGTTCGGTCTAATGCTCAGCCAAGTGTAATTTATAATCATAGAAGAGCTTTAATCGCTACTTCTCCACTAGTCGATCTCCTCCAAGACTTCTCCTTCGGTCGGACTTCTCTGTCAATCAGACTCTTTTCAGACTTCTCTTTCAATCGAACTCCTTCCAGACTTCTCCTTCAATCGGACTTCTCCATCAGTCGAACTCCTTCCGTACTTCTCCATCAGTCGAACTTATTTTGAACTTTTTCTTCAGCCAAACTCTTTACAGACTTCTTCTTCAGTCAGACTTCTATATCAGTCAGACTCCTTTTAGACTTCTCCTTCAGCCAAACTCCTTCCAGAATTCTTCTTCAATCGAACTTCTCCATCAGTCAGACCCCTTCCAAATTTCTCCTTCAGTTGAACTCCTCTCAGACTTCTTCTTCAGTCAAACTTCTCATCAGTCAACTCCTCTCGGACTTCTCCTTTAGTCAAACTCCTCCCAGACTTCTCCTTCAGTCAAACTTTTCCATTAGTCAGACTCCTTCCAGACTTCTCCTTTAGTCGAACTCCTTCCAAACTTCTTCTTCAGTCAGACTTCTCCATCAGTCGGACTTCTTCTGAACTTCTCCATCAGTCGAACTCCAACCAAATTTCTTCAGTAGATTACTTCTAGATTTCAACTAGCATTCCTCGTAGATGATACCCTCTAGTCGTATTTCCTCTAGAGGAGTCCGAACTTCTCTAAAATTGATATATGTTAAAGCTCTTCACCAACCAATGCCTGCTTCCTCCGAACTTCAACTATTAAATTCCAATGAATGGGCACATCATGATAGCAGAGACTACTCTCCATAACAAACTCCATGTGGCCCCGAGCGACCCACTACCCGATGGTTATAGCTGTTACTTTCTAGTTTGTTACAGGCTCCATCTATAAAAGAGATCCTCCAGATATATTTTCTCTAAGCTCTCTTCTCCTTTCCAAAACTTTACTGAATTCTTTTCTGAACACACCATTTCTATTGGTCAGAAGAGCTAACTTAATCATTGGAGGGTCCTATCAGATCCACCACCATCGACTTTGGATGGAACTTTATTTTAAAGATCACCGACGGTGACCTCTTCTTCCTCAACTCTAGCTCGATCCGGTGTCAACCAGATTTTGCACCAATAAATTCTATAAAGAGACATTCCTAGGTTGGTCTTAAAGATGGTGTGGTATGCCTAGAGTACATCTACTAGTTTCAAGGACCAATCCTTTCTATTGGCATTAACAGTTTTCTCTAGAATCTATTTGATTTGTCTATTGGACACTTCTACTTGCATATTAGTTTGAAGATGATACGGTATGGCCAACTTATGGATGACATTATATTTTTTCATTAAAGCAACAAAGGATCGATTACAAAAATGTGTCCCCCGATCACTAATGATTGCTCTAGGTGTACCAAAATAGGAGAGAATATTTTCTTTGAGAAATTTAATGACCACTTCGCTATCTATTGATCTACAAGAAATAGCTTCTACTCACTTAGAGGCATAATCGATAGCTACTAAAATATATTCATTTTCAAAGGAGTTTGAAAATGATCCCATGAAATCAATCCCCCAAACATCAAAAATTTCGACCACCAAGATTGGATTAAGTGGCATCATATTTTTCTTAGTGATTTGACCCATTTGTTGGCATCGAGCACAACTTCTATAGTACTCATGAGCATCTCTATATAAATTGGGCCAATAAAATCCACATTTGAGGACTTTTGCAGCTATCTTTTTAGATGCGAAGTGACCACCACATGCTTGATCATGATAAAAAGATAAAATACTTCTAACCTCATTGTCTAGAACACATTTCCTAATAATCTGATCAGGATAATGTTTGAATAGGTATGGGTTATCCCAAATGAAATACTTCATTTGGACGAAAAATTTGTGCTTGTCCTGAGTGGTCCAGTAGGAATAAACTTTATCAATGGCTAAATAGTTGACAATATCAGCATACCATGGTTCAGTGGATACAGACATGAGTTATTCATCAGAAAAAAAATTATTAACAGATGGCTTACTGGATGGTGCAACTATGATTTGGGATAAGTGGTTAGCTAATGCATTCTCTATTCCTTTCTTGTTCTTGATTTCTAGGTCAAATTCTTGAAGGAGCAAGATCAATTGAATTAAGCATGCCTTGGCATCTTTCTTTGCTAAGAGATGTCTAATGGCTGAGTGGTCAGTATATGCAATGGTGTGGGATCCAACCAAATAGGATCTAAATTTTTTAAGGGCAAAGATAATGGCTAGGAACTCCTTTTCAGTGGTAGTGTAATTAAGCTGTGCATCATTTAAGATTTTACTAGCATAGTAAATAACTCGAGGTAGTTTATCAATTTTTTAACCTAAAACTATGCCTACAGCATGATCAGATGCATTGCACATGAGTTCAAAGGATACAGTCTAGATAGGTGGGTGAATAATGGAAGCTGAAACAAGTACCTTTTTAAGAAACTCAAAAGATTCTAGGCATTCGAGAGTAAACTCGAATTTTATTTTCTTTGCTAACAAGTTGGTCAACGGGCGAGCCACTTTTCTAAAATTGGCTATGAACCTGCTATAGAATCCAGCATGTTCTAAAAATGAATGGATTTTCTTAACAAATTTGGATGGTGGAAGACTCGCAATCAGGTCTACTTTGGCCTTGTCTACTTTAATTTCTTTTTGTGAAACTACATGGCCAAGAACTATGCCCTCTTTAACCATGAATTGGCATTCCTTCCAATTAAGAACTAAGTGCTTCTCCTTACATCTTTCTAAGACATGTCTCAAATGATCTAAATATTCGAAGAAGGTAGAGCCAAAGATAGAAAAATCATTCATAAAACTTTCGAGAAATCATTCAATCATATCAAAAAAAAATGCTAATCATACATCTTTGAAAGATTGCTGGTGCATTGCATAATCCAAAGGACATGTGCCTATAGGCAAAGGTTCCAAATGGATAGGTGAATATAGTCTTTTTTTGATTTTTAGGGGCTATGGGGATCTAGTTATAGTTGGAGTATCCATCAAAAAAATAGTAGAACCCTTGTCCGGCTAATTTTTTCAATATTTGATCAATAAGCGATAAAGAAAAATGATCTTTCCTTGTTGCCGCATTCAATTTTCTATAATCTGTACAGACCCTCCATCTCATTTGGGTCCTAGTCGGGATAAGTTTATTTTTCTCATTCTGGACCACTGTTATCCTGAACTTTTTGGGTACCACTTGAACCGAATTTATCCAAGAACTATCTGAGATGGGGTAAATTATTCCATTATCAAGCAACTTCAAAATCTCTTTTTTGACTACATTTTTCATAGCTCGATTGAGTCTTCTCTGAGCATCCCTAGTTGGTTTAGCCCCTTCTTCTATGTGTATCCTATATTGAACTATGGAGGGGCTTATTTTCTTAATGTCAGCCATGGTCCAGTCTATTGCTTCTTGATTCTTTCTTAGGACTACTAATAACTCCTCTTGTTCATGATTTAGATCTGATGCAATAATTACAGGCAAGATATCTGCTGGACCTAAATAAGCATACTTAAGGTGCTTGAGGAGGGATTTTAGTTTTAATTTGGGTGCCTCTTCTATTGATGGCTCGAATGATGGTTTAGTCATTTTCATGAATGGTTTAGTGGGAGGCTCCCATCTTTAGCTAATCCTGTGATCAATAGGTATTTCATCGATGTCTTCATGTTCATGGTTTAGCCAAATACTTGACTTCAGATCGACTTCATCGCTAATGTCAATGGGTTTGTAAATTTCATCTTGGATTACATTTATATTAGCATGCTGGGTGGATTCCTATTTTAGATTAAATATATTTAACTCAATAGTCATATTTCCAAAAGATAGCTTCATAAGTCCATTTCTATAGTTGATTTTAGCATTAGTAGTTGCTAGAAAAGGTCTTCCTAAAATAACTGGGATATGATCCTTGGGATTTGAAACTGATTCGATCTCTAAAATGATGAAGTCTATCAGAAAGATAAAATTGCCAACCTTGATTAAAATATCTTCTACTATTCCTTTAGGGATCCTAAAAGATAGGTCTACTAATTGCAACATGATTCTTGTTGGTTGAAGTTTTTCCAATCCTAATTACTCGTAAACTGAATAGGGCAAAATATTTACACTAGCTCCTAAGTTTAGCAAGGCCTTCTTAATGTGGGTTTCTTCGATAACACATGAAATTATTGGAGACCCTGGATCCTTATATTTTATTGGCACATGACTTGACAAATAAGAGCTCACGCTTGCAGCTAAGAACGCTCTCTTGGATACATTGATGGTCCTCTTTTTGGTGCAAAGGTCTTTTAAAAATTTAGTATAGGTCGGTACTTGCTAGATCATATCTAGTAGAGGGATATTTATTTGGACTTATTTGAACACCTCTAACATTTTATCCAAATATTTCAATTATTTTTTGGACCATAGTCGATTTGGAAAAGGAGCCTAGGAGTTATGGGTATAGGACTGGATATACTATCAATTTCAGGAGCTTGAGTTTGTAAGGTAGGTTGTTCGTAAAGTTGTTCAGTAGATGAGTCCTCTCTATTGTCAGATGTACCTACCTTATTATCCACTTATTTCTTCGATCTTAAAATATGAATGGCATTCACTTGATTCAATTGATTTTTATGTTGGGCTCGTGGATATTTTAGTTTCTCAGGTTGGGCTCGGGTTGGCTAGGCAGCCTACCTTGTTCTCGCTCATTCATGGTATAGGCTAGCTGACCTACCTACATTTCTAGATGGGTTATGGCCTGAGTGTTGGCATTTAAGAGTTGGCCCATGGTTTGCATGAAATTACTCAATATAGCATTGGTGTCAGCATTAGATTTGGCTAGGACTTCCATATTTTTCTCTAAAGAACAAAGTTTCTTTTCAGGATTATTGAAGCTTGGTGGGTTGTTTAACACAGGGTTGGGCCTTGGGTTTTGTTGGTTGAAACTAGGACTGCCTACATTTGGATTCTGTGACCATGAGAAGTTTGGATGATTCCTTTATCATGGGTTATATGTCGATGCATAAGGATTATTCATTGGTTTCTAATATATGGCATTTACCTATGCACACCCATTCTCTGTTGGGTTTCTCAAGAGAGGATAGTCTTCAAGAAAATGGTTTGGTGCACTACACCCGCTGCACATGGGTGCAGACTCATGGTTCACACTGGCTGTTCTCTGCAGTTCTAAGGCCTCTAACCTATGTGTTAGGGTTGCAATTTTAGCCTCTACGGCTAGGAAGATTTGAACTTGGTACATTCCACCTCTTGAAGGTATTGGTCTTTTTGGTTTCCTAGTCATTTTTCATTGTAGACTCTTTTCGGCTAGGTCTTCTAGAAATTCCCAGGCTTCATTGGGTTTTTTATACATAAATTGACCTTAGCACATTGACTCTAGCATGATTCTAGAATTTGAATCTAATCCTTCATAAACTATTTAGCATAGCCTCCAGGTCTCTATTCTATGGTGTAGGCATTGGATCAAGAGGTTCTTAAAATGGTCGAAATACTTTCAGAATGACTCACCAACTAGTTGGTAAAATTGATTTATCTCATTTCTAATTCTAACTATCTTATGATGGAAAAAATATTTTTTAAGAAACATTCTAACAAAGCCCTTTCAGATCGTGATAGATTGATTTGGCAGGCTGTATAGTCACTTTTTGACATTATCTTTAAGAGCAAAATTGATTAGTCTCAGCTTGATCTCATCCTCAGAAAGTTGTTGTCGCCTCATAGTTGCACAAACCTCTTCAAATTTCTTAATGAATATATATGCATAATCTATTCTAGTGAACTTTGGAAGCATATTAATCATTTGATATTTAATTTTAAAATTATTTATAGTAGGTTGGGATAACCTGATGGAAGAAGGCTAGATAGACCCAACTAGGTAACATAAATCCTTAAGGGTTTGGGGCTGTTGGTTTCTTCCATTTTAGAAACTTTAAGGCTTGACACAGGAATCAAGTCAATTCTAACTAGTCGATCCAAAATTCTTCTCCATGAAGAAAGTGGAGAATTCACTTTGTTTTATATATTTTTTATTATTTTTTTAATTTTTTTTTAAAAAAAAAGAGAAGAGGAAGAAGAATTAGTTAAGATTATTAACTTTTTATTTTAAAAATACTTATCAAACAATTATCTATCCTAGGTTATCCTAATTTTAGATAGCTCCTAATTGCCAAGATTGCCTTTGAGTACTCTAAGTTTGAAATTGACTAATCGAATCGACCAGGTAAGTATAAGATCGATAGAAGTCCTTCCATTGCTTTCCTTAGACATCAATTAGATTGACCAGATAAGCGAATAAAATCAATTAAAAACTACCTTTCTTCGGACCCAATCGTCCCATAAACTACTTTCCTAGACACCGACAGGCCATGCAACTTAAACTCGGTCCAACTCTTGGGTTCCCTTATCCTAATGAGTTTGAATGTCCCTAGGATTGACATCTAATTTATTTTATTTAAGGTTAGGATGATTGCAAATAAGAAAACTTGTTTGTGGACTAAGAAAGGGTGATGAAATCTCCACCTTATCTTATTTAGATTTGTGCCCTTAAAGTAGTTTAGATATGCTCATGCACAACTAATAAGAATAAACAAGTTTTAATTAAAAAAATTAATACTAAACTAAGATCAAATTAGTAACCTAAAAGAAAAGAAAAAAAATAGATTATATGCACTCATCAATTTTCTATAAAGCAAGATAAAAAAAGAAAGAAAGGTTAGACTAAAATTAAACTAAAAGTATGAAGAACAAGACTTTAGAATATAATTTAAAATATATCAATTCTTTGACAATGGTGCCAAAAACTTGATATATCCTAAATTAACCGCAAGTGCATGGTATACAATGTAACACGTCCGATGAGTACGAATCAATCCAATGAGAAATTGTATGTGAATTGTGTTTAAACCTTGCTCAGACGAGTTTTAATAAAGAGTTTGAAAGAGATTGTTACTTACTACTAAACAGTAAATTAATTATAGAAAATAATAATTTAAAAATCTAAAATTTTTAAATCTATTGATGACTTAGAAAGCATTTTTTTAAGATTTCTCTTATAATGTTCCTTAATTAAGGTGTAATGCATGGACAAGCAATCACCTTAATTAAGAACTCTCTTTTTAACGACTTTTCTTGTGTTACCTAAGTATAGACTATGAAGGAACTCTGATTCAACAATAATACATCAAAATTTTTCACAAGAAAGAAGAGAAAAAATTAACAAAATTATAGGCCTTCTTCCTATTATCCTTCTTGCACCGAATCAAGCATGAACTATAAAGGGATTGAAATCCAATGATAGTCCATTAAGTTTGTTGGCAAGAAACTTGAAGAAAGAAGAACTTTAAATAATAAAAATAAATAAAAAATTTTTAAAAAAATTCTAATTATAGTTTAGCTTCATCGTAAATTTCAAAAAAATTGCTTAGCTAAATATGATTTAAAGAAAAGCTATAAATCCGATTAAAAATATAAAAAAAATATTATACTAATTGTTAGAATTTAAAATTATAAAAAATAAAAAAAAATGCAGAAAGCGAATAAGTATGAAAATTAAACTATCCTATTTATTGAAATTAAAAATTATAAAAATTAAATTATATAAGTGATAATTAAATAAAATTTTATTACAAAAAAAATAATTTTTTGATACAAAAATAAGAACTAACTCTTAAGCCATTAATAAGGCTTGGAGTTGAAATAAAACAGATACAAACTTTCCTCTGGCACACCTTCTCATATGTTGGAAGGATGGAGAAAATGAAAAAAAGATGAATAAAAATTTTATGAATAGATGTTTTCGTCTAACGAACTCTTACAAAAATTATGATATGGAGAAAGATATATGTTTAGATAATGGTATTGGACTTTATTTATAGGTATCAAAAATAAAAAAAAAATTTATATTTTTTAGATATAAAATTAATAAAAAAATAATGATTAAAACATCAATGAATAAAATTAAATAATAAAAAAAATTAATAAATAAAATAAATAAAAAAAATAAAAAAAAATATTATTTAATTACTTTTTAAAAATATGGATATATTTTTGATCATCTACGCGACATTTCGATGAAGACCCGTTCAATGCCGTACTTATGCGCCCAAGCCGCACAGAAAGCCATGCACACCAGCTCGAGGCTCCTTCCCTTCCTTTTCGCATTAAATGCCAGTAGGCCCTTTCTTTAAATGCTCATGGCTTTCCATATGAAACAGCCAACAAAATCTGGTGCAAGCCATTCATATATATATATATATATATATATATATATATATATATATATATATATTAAATGCCAGTAGGCCCTTTCTTTAAATGCTCATGGCTTTCCGTATGAAACAGCCAACAAAGTCTGGTGCAAGCCATTCATATATATATATATATATATATATATATATATATATATATATATCATTAAATATCAGTAAGCTCCTCCTCGACTCATGCCTTTCTTTTTATACCAAATAGCCAACAAAAGCTGGCACATATTATTAATATATATATATATATATATATATATTAATATATATATTATTCATTAGATTCTTAGCTCATCTGTATATCTTTTGCATGTCGAACTTCCATATACATTAAAAGATTATTTTTAGTTAATTTATAATTAAAATTTTTAAAATTAATTATTTTTATAAAAATTATAAAAAAATATTAAATATAAATAAAAAATAAAATAATATAAATTTTGATATTTTTTATATTATAATTAATATATTCATAAAAATATCAGCTCGATTTGGAATCGATATAATCCGAGTGACACCGAGCTGACCCAATTTAGGATTGAGCCAGTTCGGTTAGCAGAAAATTATGTAAGCAGATTTAACCGAGTGGGTTTTAAGTAAAATTTTTTAAAATATTTTTTTAAGAAATGAATGAGCAAGTTGAAGACATTAACTAATGGTTGAAAATACATTAGAGCAACACCAGTTAAGCTTGGGATTGGATGGATTCTTCATAGAATGACATCTAGTAAATTTTCTTTAGTTTATTTATTTTCAAAACAACAAAACTACCGGTTCTCTTTTCTTCTGTTCTGAATTTTCTTGGCTGGAATGACTAGAAGAGAGAGGGAGAGGGCTAGAGAAAGAAAAGTCCTTAGCTAAAAGTTCATAGAATTTAGTGGAAAAAGAGAAGATTTGAGGATAGATAGATTTGAAGGGAGAAAGGTTGCTGGCGGTGCAAAAGAAAGAACTTGGTTTCAAAACTTCTGCAGGGTTGTAGTAGTTTGAGATAATGATTCTGATCTCTAAACTAAGTTAAATTGAGTCTTCAACTATTCTTATCGGATTTAGGAATTTAGTAAGTTAAGGTATGCAATTTAAATTAAGTTTAAAGATAGATTATGCTTTTGTTGATACTGAAATTGGAGAGATGGTTTGGTTATGAATTGAAATGATGTTAGCTGAATCTGAAATCAATGATAAGAATAGAAACAGAATTAAATATCTGAAAATTTACAAATTATGTGGAAGTTTATTTAGACCTAAGCTGAAGTAAGCAAGGATGAGTAGAAAGGAATAATTGAAAGATTTAAGTAAAAGTTTAGAAGCAGCGTATGTGTAGTTTTGATCTTGAGTTGCATGATATCATATTGATTAGTATTTATTGATGATATAGAAAAAGGAAAGAGTTAGAAAGGTACTTTGAGTAAACCAATTAGCTAATAGCCAATTGTGGTGAGTGGTTCTTCTATTTACCTTGGTAGTTTTCTTATTATATTCTATTATGTGAGTAACTTATTTTGGAAAGCAGCTAACTTGGATTATTCTTCAGCTTATGTATATATATATTAGTGCAAGTATGAAAACAAGCAAGGAATTTAGTTGAAATGCTACTGCTAAATATGTATATTAAGCACATGTATATATTTAAATTGAGATAAGGTTTCATGTTCATTAAAAATGTTCTGATTTTACTCTTTAGCTTTTGGCATATAATTTCTTGATAATTGAAAAGTTATTCAGCATATGTTTTAAAAGAATTATCCATAGGAATGATCAATCTATCGGTACATCCTATCATTCACATAAGCATAGCATTAGCTAGCATCACAAACTGGAAACTTAGCTTGCCCAGTGGGGGATTATTCATTACTAATATCAAACTCAGCTTGCCTGGTGGGGCTTATTTACATCATTTGGCATTAGCAGCTACTTGCTCGCTACCTTTGGAAAGTGATACTCTGGAGTATAGCTGGTAAGAACCAATAGGCAGCATACATGAGCATAATATGATTATTACAAGGTATTGTTCTGATTTGGCACATTTTAGCATATGATGTATAAGTTTGTTTTAATTGATTCAGCTTAATGATTTACATGAAATGTTAAAGCTAGAGATTTCTATTTTTCATTGTTAAATAGTCTATTCACTCACTGAGACATTTTAAGTCTCACCCCTCATTCTTTTATGTGCAGTTTGAAGCTTTTTAGCTGGGTTTGGAGGTTGTATCATCATTTTGTGAGCATCTATTTTGAGAAGTGAGGGCTAAGCTAGCTTAGATTATGAGAGGAGTGTATTTTAAGGGCAGCATATATGTGTATCAAACTATGGTTTATGATATTTAGTATATGATGGTGTCACTTGGATCTCGAACTAATAAGTATGTTATATTTTGAATGATTTGGCTTGTCTAAAATGTATATAGTATGATTTTATGAATGGAACCTTGAATTTGATTATATAAATTAATGAGTTGAATTGTGATATTTACTTTAGTAGATTCAAAGGTTAAATTAAGTTGCATATGTTGATTGAGGATGAATTTGAGAAATTTGTGGTGAGCATATTTAAATGATATTGTAGCTTAGCTATAGCTTAGAAATCTCCTTAATCTTTAGATAAGGGTGGGGTGTGGCACCATCATCCATAGCTAGTTAGGGGTGGGGTATTACAGAGCTTATCATCAAAAGATTGAGGCTAGAGTCACAATGTAGGCTGAATTGAAGGTCATCAAAGGTTGAGGCCGAGGTCCTATTTAAGGCCGAACTTAAAGTTATCAAGAAATAGAAGCCAGTCATAATGTAGACTGAGTTGAAGGTCATCGAAGGCTGAGATCGAGTCCTATTTAAGGTCAAACTTGAAGTCATCAAGAGATGGAAGTCGGTCACAATGTAGGCTGAATTGAAGATCATCGAAGGCTGAGGTCGAGATCCTATTTAAGGCCAAACTTGAAGTCATCAAGAGATGAAAGTCAGTCATAATGTAGGTTGAATTAAAGTTCATCAAAGGCTGAGGTCGAGATCCTATTGTAGGCTAAATTTGAAGTTATCAAAAAGCTGAAGTCCCCACTCTTGACTCCAGATTGTCAACTCATCCCCCCACATGCCATGAGGGGATAATACCTGAAATGATTCCTGAGAATATTCTAGTAGGCAAATAAAATATTTCTGATAACTCACTACTCTCCCACGACTAACAACCAACGACCCCTCCTAACAAACTCTAGATCCTTCTATAAAAGAGGAAAAGGAGGGACCTCAAGGTACGAAAATTCTTCTCTCCAAATGCTCATCTTCTTCCTTCTATTGGATGAAAAACTGACTTAAGCATCAAAGGATCTCCACCGAAGCCAACTCCGATCGAGGACTTCTCTTATAGGTACAGTCGACGCCATCCCATCATCGTCAATTTGCTGCCATCCTACAATTCTAGCCATCCGACCTCGAGATGGATTTCTGTGCCAACAACAAAATTTTTTAAATTCTTAGTTATCAAATGTGGTTTTATGATCACTTCGAATACTTTAAGATCTTTTTTAATTATAACTTTTCAGTAAAATTTTAAGAAAACTTGAAAGGTTTTATCTTTATGTGCCTAAAGGAAAATCCATGTAAAACATGAAAAATCACCGATAATAACAAAATGATAACACTCTTCACCTAAGCTTGTAGTTCTTGTAGGATTGAACAAATTCATGTGCAATAATTCCAATGGTTTAGAAGTTGAAACAACGTTCTTAGATTTGAATGAAATTCTAGTGTGTTTACCTAGTTGGCATGCATCACAAATCATATCTTTATCAAAATTCAATTTTGTAAACCGGTAACTAATTCCTTTTTAATAAGCTTTGAAAGTGAATGCATGCTAATATGTACAAGCTTACAGTGCCAAAGCCAACAAGTCTCATTAATTTTGGCATTCATAGCTACTAGACATTACATATTTTTCATGAAAAGATCATTCAAATCTACCATATAAACATTACCATGCCTATGCCCAATAAATTTATTGCCATCATCATTATGACTAGTTACAATGCACAATAAAGATTCAAAAATAATTTTATATCCTTTATCATAAAATTAACTAATACTTAAGAGATTATATTTTAGACCATCTATTAATAAAATATTTTTAATATATTTGAAGAGTGATATCAATGTTACCTATGCCGATGATCTTTTCTTTGCTATTATCTCTAAAGGTGACCACCCCTCCATTTTTAGCATCAAGTATGATGAATTAGGACTCATCACTGGTCATGTATCTTGAACATCCACTATCAAGATACCATCTTCGATTTTCTTCTTTGGATGCAAGACATACCTAAATATAAAATCAAGTCTTAACTTATAGTACCCAAATTTTTTTGGATCCTTTAAGGTTAGTCACAATGGTTTCTTTTGAAACTCATATTTTCTTTACATTTGAACTATTAGAAAAACATGTATAAGATTTATGTCCTAGTTTACCATATTGAAAGCAAGTAATATTTGAATATTTATTGCTTTATGAATTTATAAAAATATTTTTCAAAAGTTTTTATTTTCTTAGGGGATTATAGCTTAGGCCTACTTTATCATAAATGGTTTTCTGATTTTCAAGAATCATATGAAGCTTATTTGAACTCAAAGTAATTTTTTCTACTATTAGTTTTAACTTACCAATTTCATCTTTCAAATTTAGATTCTCTTGAGTTAAAGCTAGTTTTTCACTTGAGATACTTTCATTTTCTTTTAGCAAGGATTGATTCTTTAACTTGAGTTCTTTATTTTTAGCTCCTAATTTTTTTAAATCATCTACTAAATCATAGAAGGCTTCTTGAAGTTTTTTAAAAATAAATTCATTTGAGATTTTGGTATTTACCTCATTTTCATGCATCATAAGGCACAAGATAGCTTGTTCACAAACATCTTCTTCTTTGGAGCTTGAATCATTACTATCACTCTATGTAGCCATCATAGCCTTTTTTTTGTACTTCTTGGGATCCTTTTTGACTTATGGAGATTCGGACCTAAAGTGCCCTAGCTTCTTACATTCATAACAAATAAGAGGCTGCTCCTTATTTTTTTCTTGCTATGCTCCCTTTTTGTAGGTGGCATCTTCCTCATCCCTTGTTTTCTCTTCTTCAAATTTTTTTTGAACTTTCTAGTTGTTGGTGCAGAATCTAGTTGATGTCGGAGCAGAGATGGAGTGGAAAAGATGAGGTCACCATTGGAGACCTATAAAATAAAGTTCCATTCAAAGTCAGAGATTGCGACTTCGGTAGGATCCTTCGATGATCAAGTCAACTCTTCTGACCAATAGAAATGGAGTGCTCAAAAAAGAAAGTAGTAGAGTATTGAGAAGGAGAAAAGAGCTTAAAGAAAATATATCTAGAGAGTCTCTTTTATAGATAAAGTATGTAACAAACTGATGGTGATAGCCGTAATCTTCTGGTAGTGGGCCACTCAGGGAGACATAGAGTTTGTTACGAAGAGTGGTGTCCATTGTCTCACTTCCCCGTCGAGAGTGGTGTCCATTGTCATGACTTGTCTATTGAGAGTGGTGTCCATTGGAAATTAATAGTCGAAGTTTAGATAAAGTTGCACTGGTGGTGAAGAGCTCCAAGTCATGATGGTTCTAGAGAAGTTTGGGCTCCTTTATGGTCGTCTGCATGTAGGTCAACATGCATTGTATTGAGAGCCAGACTTGCATAGATAATGAGGTCCTTCTGGGTGATCGTAGGGGGTTCGATAGAAAGAAATTCTCCTTGTCAATCGGTGGAATCCGGTTATAAAGAGTGCGGAAGGCCTGTGACTGGAGGAGTTCAGAAAGAGATCCGATGGAGGAGTCCAAAGGAGTTCGACTTGTAGAGAAGCCCAACTGAAGGAGAAGTCCAGAAGGAGGAGACTTGCAAAGAAGTCTGGTAGAAGGAGAAGTTTGGGAAGAGGAGACTTACAGAGAAGCCCGACCGAAGGAGAAGTCCAAAAGGAGGAGACTGTCTTGGAAAGAATTGAAACCATGATTGAAGCTCTCCTATGATTATAAGTTTCGTTTGGGCGAATATCAAACTGAGCTTCGATGGGAGTGGGGTTTACCCATAACAATAGTCTTCCTACTCCCGAGTTTAAAATACGAAGGATGGAAGTACACGAAAGTGACCGTCAAAGCTCTTTTCTAGTTTCATGTTGGCACCAAAACTTCTTGAATATGAAATGATTTGAAAAGATAATTTTTGATGCTCCCACCAAAACCCAGCCCTAGGTACGGTGCATTTAAAATCCCACCAGCTGCCAGCCGCATGCCATGATGAGTGGGACATGCATCACCCGAGGATCGATGGGAGAAGTCAAACTCTAGGCAGTGAAGAAGAAGATTCAGTTATTGGAGGGGAGTTCACCATGGTCTTCTGATAAGGCGCTGTTGGTGCAAAATTTGATTGTCATCGAAATCAAGGCTGGAGTTAGAGAAGATGAGGTCACCATCGATGACTTGCAAAATAAGTCTCGTCTAGAGTCGGGGGTGTAGCTCTAGCAAGATCCTGTGACAATCAAGTCAGCTCTTTCGACAAATAGAAATGAAGTGCTTAGAGAGATTTTAGCAGAGTTTTTAGAAACAAATCAAGAGGAAGAAGAAAACATATCTGGAGGGTTTCTTATATAGATGAAGCCTATAATAAACTGATAGTGACAGCCGTAACTACCTCATAGTGGATCATTCAGGGCCATATGGGGTTTGTTATGGAGGATCGTGTCTGTTGTCATAACATGCCAAACCGTTAGAGTCTGACAACTCAAGTTTGGATGGGATAGCCGTAGGTAACAAAGAATTCTTAGCTAACACCATTCCAAAGGAGTTCAGAGGTTCTTGAGATTAGCTGCGCTTGGGCCATCGTATGCCATATCATGAGTCAGTGTCGAGGCCTTTTCGGGCAACTGGTAAGAGAAGTCTGAGAGAAACTCGACAGGCAGAGAAGCCCGAAAAGAGTTCGATGGGTGGCAAAGCCTATCCGAAGTTCGACCGTCAAAGTTATTTTACTGAAGGAGAAGTCTGACAGGAGTTCGACTGTTGAAGGTGTTTGATTGAAGGAGAAGTCTGGCAGAAGTTCAACTGGCGGAGAGGTCCAAAAGGAGTTTGATTGATGGAGAGGTCTGGCTGATGGAGAGGTCCGAGAGAAGTTCAACTGGTAAAGGAGTCTAACTGAATGAGAAGTTCGATAGAAATTCAATTAGCCCCCAAGCTAGCTAGGCTAGACTGCCCAAGGAGCTGCTCTCACTATTCAAGTTCATCTGAAGGAGATCCAATGATAGAAGGATGACCAAGATTGCTTTGAGACTAGGCATTTAGCCAAACTTCGATGGGAGTAGGTTTATCCCCAATAATAGTCCCTCTACTTTTGAGTTCAAAATTCGAAGAAAAAAAGTACAGATGTGACTGTCGAAGTTCTTTTTAGTCTCCCGTGCACATTAGGATGGGATGCCTTGATGTCTACCATGCTGGCACCAAAACTTCATAAATACGAGGTGATCCAAAAAGATATTTTTTAAGCCTTCCACCAAAACTTTGCCTAAGGTATGGTGCAATTAAGGATCTATCTATCACCACTTCTCTATCATGATGAGAGGGACACGTGGCACACATAGATCGACCGAATGAGATCTACGATCATAACCATCTCAAACTTTCCTTGGCTATTAAAGGCCTTCTTCCTCCTCCAAAATTCATTCTTACCTGAGTCTTCTTCCCTCCTAAGCCCTTGCCTTCTTCCTGCTTGAGTGCATCGGTTCTTTCCCGCATCCTCTCCGATTTCTGACGCTCCTCCACTCGATTTTCATCGCAACCATTGCTTCTTTGCCCCTCTCAGTCTACTTAGGTTAGCCTCCTATCACCTATTTTCAACTTTTCTAGCATCTTTTTTCTTCTTGCTCTTTTGGTTTCTCTGGTAGAAGCTTCTATAGTGCATTTTTTCTTGATTTTTGGAGGTTTTTTTTGGATCTTATTTTGATTTGAATGTCTTCCAAAACCTTCCATTCCGTCAGTTCTTAGAGCTCGTTTGGACTGGCCTTCCTAGATCCCGCACCCCAAACCGAGGTTGAGCCTAAGAACATGTCTCACTAATCTTTTATCCCAGATACCACCCTTTCGATTTTGACTCTGAATGATCTTTTATTGATCTGCATCCAGTATTGAATTCCCGTCGAGTATGACCTCGAGCTTTCTAGATCGGACGGACATGCTAGTTCACCTCCAATCGATCGATTTTGTCTGTATCTAGAAGCCTTGCATGTTGGGCTTTGACTTTTCCTTCTATCCTTTGTTGTCACACTTTTTTGCTTTTTGAACATTTCTTTTGCTTTCATCATACCGAACTTCTTTCGATTTGTAATTGATTTTCTTTCTCTTTATCATCTAGCCAAAGTTTGACCGACTATTTCACTTTTTTAGAATTTTTACACGTTTAAGCATCATCTTTCCACAAATGACTGATGGTATTTCTCCCTCCAGTTCGATAAGAAGGGGTTACTAAAAGGTGCTCCTTCTTCCATTCATAACTAAAAGAAGAAATACTTCTACATTCGATGTCCGACCTTGCTGTTTGACCTTCCTCCCTGGGCCTTCTTTCGGGACTTTGTTCGTCGAGCCCCTAAGTTAGATGGAGCCGACCTCAAGTCTTCTAACAAGCTTAAGGCATACCGAGCTTCTCTTCTTCTCGACCTTCTAAAGAAGCAGATCTTGTTCAACCTTAGCTTAAGTCCTCTCAACCCCATCGATACTATTGTTGTTATCCCTATTTTTTGCCTCATGTATGCATATATATATATGAGTATGCACATTCAATTCTCATGAAGTTTTGCATGTACCTTGGCTGACTATAGTTTTTTTTTTATCACAAAAATGGATATCGATGCTGTGGAGAGGCTCACCAAGGGCCTTAATGCCTAGAAGAAAAGAAAGGGGAAGGCCCCGAGTGAGGGTTCAAAATGGGTGAAGGTCGGTGCCTCCGACCCTACGCTCCTACTGCCGTAGATGTTGCACCCGAGGTCTGCCCACGAGTCGAGGTCACCCCGACCGCCAGCATCAACATCGTCGAAGGAGGGTTGCTTCTCTCCAAGCCGCAGATCTTCCGGTAGGGGATCATGCATCACACCCTTCCACCATCAAGGAAAAAGAAAAGGGGAAGAAAAGGTCGGTCATTGCGAAGGTAGCCCGTAAGGCTCATCTGGGCGAACCAAGTAACAGTAGTAGCGACGATCTTAGGATGGACCCCTTCAACAATCTGAACATCATCCGAAATCTAACTGACAAATTTATCATGCCTAAGGTAGTGGACTGCATGGCTGACCTTGACTAGATGCAGTTCGTTTGGAGCTTTCTTGGAACTTTTCTCAAGGTAATAGTCTTATAATACTCTTTTTTACATTTTTCTTTCTTTCATTCCCCTATCTTACTGCTATTTTGCCATAGTAGTCGAGTCACCAAATAATTGCCCATCTCAAGAGGGCAAACAACTAGGAGGTGAAGGCACTGAAGGTCCAGGAGGATCTTCAAGCTGAGATTGGTTGTCTCTAGGAAAAGGCCGTCGAAGCCGAGCACTTCATGAAGGAGAAGGCAGCAAAAATTATGAGTCTCCAAGGTGCGCTCCAAAAAGAGGAGCTTGTCTCAACCAGGCTGAAGGCCGCCCTAGCACTAGAGGAGGAGAAAAGAAAAAGGGCTGAGGAGAGGGTCACCAAGCTGGAGGCTCATGAGGCGAAGTCAGCTTTGGAGGTGGCAACCTGAGCCATGGAGTTCAAGGCCTCCTCTAAAATGAAAGACCTGAACATCACCTTCGGCTAGATGGCATTCATCAAGAGCTTCAAACTCTACGAAGGTAGGGTGGCTCAAAAATTCCCCAAGCTCGACCTGAGCTTTTTGGATGAGGAGGATCTTGGCAAAGAAGCAGGACTGTCCAGTACTACAGCCGCTGAGTCTGCCCTCGGTCCATCTGAACCTACCACGGAGGTGCCCGAACCTGCTCAGGAACCTGAGGCAGTCGAGAGCACTCCAACCTCTTTCACCGCCGCACCCCCTGAGGTTAAGGACCTTGAGTAGTTGTAATTTTTCCTTTTTTCTTTTGTTTTGCTTTATACTTAAAAGTTTTTAGTTAAATAAAAGTGAATTTACTTTTATCTATGTCTTTCTTTATATTGGTATTGTGCCATGTATTATCTAGAATCTCTCCAATAACTAGAGCCATAACCCACCATCTCCAGTTGACGCTGATCCCTTACTTTAGAGAGTTCCGCTTAAATCTTTAATATAAAGCTTAAAGAAGGCAGTCCACCATCTAAAGAAGAAGTTGAAAAAGATGGAGGATGACCTTCAAGCTTCTCGAAAGAATGCTTCAGAGGTGACCAAAGAGGTCACTTGCCTTCAGAATTTACACATGAAGCACTCTACAAGCTTTAGCATCCGAAAGGGCAGCTTTGAGAGGGAGATCGCCAAGCTCAAGAAAAATGCAAGTGATAAATCTTGGGCACTAACTACGAAGATTAGCTCTCTCAAAGCTGATCTCAAGATGATAAAATAAAAAATCCATCTGCTAGAGGGGAGTTCATCATGATCTACCGACAAGGCTTGGCTCAACTGGGACTAGTCTAAGAAGATCTCCGAGCTTCAGAAGTAGTTACAAGATACCGAGGACTGGCACAATAGTTACAGAATAACCTGGGCATAGAAAATATCTTGGCTAGAATGCGAGCTCAAGGCCGCTAGAGATGAAGCAACTTATTTTCAGAGGCAATGGTACAATAGTCAGCAAGCCAGTGCAAGTGGCGAGTCGAAGAAGATTGCCTCCTTGAAGAGGACCATCGACGAGCTCTCGAAAGTGGTCGGGATGGAGAAGGCCAAAGTTTAATTACTGAAGCTCTAGCTAGCTTACGAATATCAGGCTGTCAAGGATACGAAAGCCGAGTCTGAGGTCTTAAGGAAGCAGCAGTGAGAGCTTGAAGGCAAATTCCAACATGCCAATAGGATGTACATAGATGGTCCATATAAGGAGCTTGAGGGGGAGATCCTTAGGTTAAAGCAGGCCATGGTGATGGCTGGGGCCAACAACCCAAAGTCTAAGGAGTTCGGTCCGTCTTAGGGCTTAGGCTTTTTTTCTTCTTCTTTCTTTTCATGTAATCAATCTTGCCGATCTTTGTTTTTCTTATAGTGAACTTATATTTACAATAAAATGGTACCTTTTCTATCATTTTCTTATATGAATTCAATGCTTGTTAATGGCTTCGCTTTCTTCACCTTATTTTTCTTTGTTTTGTTTGCAAATGAGATGCTTGTTGCGGATGGTGAGCTGGGGGTCCCTTCTACGAACTAGGGTGGGGTTCCCCTTTTCATATTTGATGTAGCCATAGGGGGGATACATATAAGGGTCATTGGTAGGGCTTTTCCCTTCTCCTTATTTTAGATTAACGAGGCCTTGGTCTACCTCCTATTAGGATGAGGTTCTCTTCTATTCCTTGTGTGATCGTATGGGCATGCTAGGGTCGTTGATAGAGCTTCTTCCCTCACCTCGTCTTAGACTAACGAGGTCTTCAGCCTTGCTCACATTAGAATGAGGTTCTTCTCCTATTCCTAACATGGCTATAGAGGCACATTAGGGCTGTTGACAAGGACTCTTCCCTCATCTCATCTTGGATTAACGAGGTCTTCAGTCTTGCTCACTTTAGGACGAGATTCTTCTCCTATTCCAAACATGGCTATAGGAACACATTAGGATCATTGATAGAGCTTCTCCCCTCATCTCATCTTAGATTAACAAGACCTTCGGTTTTGCTCATGTTAGGATGAGGTTCTCCTCTTATTTCTAACATGGCTGTAGGGACACATTAGGGTTGTTGACAGGGCCTCTTCCCTCATCTCGTCTTGAATTAACGAGGCCTTCGATTTTACTCATATTAGGATGAGGTTTTTCTTCTATTCCTAACGTGGTTGCAGGGACACATTAGGGTCGTTGATAGGACCTCTTTCCACATCTCATCTTAAATTAACGAGGCCTTTGACTTTGCTCATGTTCGGATGATGTTTTTTTCCTATTCCGAATGTGGCTATAGGGGCATATTAGGGCCATTGGTAAGGCCTCTTTCCTCATCTCATCTTAGATTAACGAGATCTTTGACTTTACTCACATTAGGATGAGGTTCTCCTCCTGTTCCTAATGTGGCTATTTTTATTATGCAACTAAGTTCGAAAAGTCATTTCTTGCCATTACAAATTTATAACAGGGATCGGGATATTAAAGTAGAGGGATCTTATTGCAACCAAATCATTAGTAATACATCCATAAATTTTTTGAGTTCCACGGTTGGGGTAGATCAGCTCCTCTGAGTTACTTCAAGTAATATGTCTCGGGCTGGACGACTTTCTTAATTTTGTAGGATCCTTCCTAGTTTGGGATGAGCTTTTTCTGATTCTAGGGCTGAGAAATAGCTACTCACCAAAGTACCAAGTCTCCTACTCTGAATACTTTGTCCTTGACTCGAAAGTTGTAGTATCGGACCACCCTTCGTCTATAAGCAGCCATCCAAACTTGAGCTTCTTCTCATTTTTTTTTCAGTAGATCGAGGTTAGCTCTAAGGTCCTATGAATTGCACCACTCATTGAAGGCCATGATCCATGCCAATGGAAGCTTGAGCTCAATCGGGATGACCGCCTCCATTCTAAAGGCCAAGGCAAATGGTATTTCTCTAGTTGGCAGTCTTTGGATAGTTCGATATGCTCAAAGTATATGGTAGAGTTCATCCACCCAAGCTACCCCTACTCTTTCAAGTCTTATCTTGATACCCTGCAATAGGATCCTATTGGTCACCTATGCTTCACGCTTGCGAATGGGCCACTAACGTGAAGTTATGGAAGATGTTTAAGTTTTCACAGCATTCTGCAAACTTCATCCCAGCGAACTACTACCCATTGTCTGTTATAAGGGTTTTAGGCAGACTAAATCTATAAATAATTGACTTTTAGATGAAGTCCTGCACTTTGGCTTCAGTGATTTTTGCTAGGGGTTCGACCTCGACCCATTTGGTGAAGTAGTCGATCACAACTAAGAGGAACTTCTATTATCTGAATGCCATTGAGAAGGATCCGAGTATATCTATCCCCCATTGCGCAAATAGCCAAGGGGCACTCAATGGCGTAAGCTCGAAGGATGGTTGCCTCTGTATATTTGCATTCCTTTGGCAGCGGTCATACCTTTTAACATATTTGATACAATCATGATGCATAGTTGGCCAATAATATCTTTATCGCAGTAGCTTGTAAGATAGGAATTCGGCACCTAGATGGCTTCCACAGATTTCTTCATGCACTTGCCATAATGCAAAATCGGCTTCGAAAGATTAGAGATACTTCAGGAGAGGTAGGAAGTATGATCTTTTGTATAGTTTTCCTTCATAAAGGACATATCGGGAGGCTTGGTTTCTTAGCTTCCAAGCTTCCTTCGAATCATAGGAGAGTCTCCCATCTTTGAGATAAGCAATCAATGGATTGATCTAGCAGGACTCATGATCGATCTACATTGCAGACTGTAGTTCTTCCATACTTGGACATTTCAATACTTCAAAGTATACTTCTTTGAAAAGCTCATTGGGGGTGAGTGTGGCCAGTTTGGAGAGGAGGTCAGCTCTGATATTTTCCATCCTTGGAATTTACTGAATGATAAAGCTGTTGAAGACTGAGGTTAGGCTCTTTACTTTCTCAAGATATTTTATCATACTTTTCTTCTGAGCTTCATAACTGCCATTGACTTGTCCCACTATCAATTATGAGTCGCTATAAGCTTAGAGCCGGTCTGCCTTGAGTTCTTTTGCTATCTTCAATCCTACTATCAGAGCTTCATATTTTATCCCATTTTTTATTATAAAAAACTTAAATCATAGTGCGTACTCGATGATGACCCCTTTTGGATTGACCAAGATCAGCCCAGCACCGACATCAGAAGTATTGGAAGAGCCATCCACATACAAGGCCCAGAAATCTTTGGAAAGGTCTGCTCTTTTTTTGGAGGGAGCTTGGCTGCAACCATGGGATGTCGGTCTCATTCCACTTAGGTTCAGCATCATCCAAGATCGTGCATTTGATTATAAAATTGATCAGTATCTAAGCTTTGATTGATAGTCGAGGTTGATAATTGATGTCGAACTCCGTCAGCTCAATAGCCCACTTTGCTACTCTTTCAGATGCATCTATTCGGTGAAGAACTGCTTTGATTGGTTGGTCGAGGAAGAGTGTTATGGTTGGTCGGTAAGAAGCTCGTGGTCTAAGGTTGTATCCACCAACTGATCAATTTTGGATAGGGGATAGCTATCCTTGGGGCAGACTTTGTTTAGCTTCTTGAAGTTGATACACATTCTTCACTTGCCGTTAGCCTTCCTGACTAGGACCACATTGAAGACCCAACTTGGGTAGTGGACTTCTTGGATAAACCTAGCTTTAAGGAGCTTATCCACTTCCTCTGCTATTACCTTTTGTCTTTCTAGTGCATGGCCCCAAATTTTTTCTTTCATGGGCCTGTACATAGGATTGGTAGCCAATCGATGTTCCATGACTTTGGCATCAATTCCTAGCATGTCTGGTAGGACCTAGAAAAAATTGTCAGCATTCTTCCTTAAGAAGACAATGAGCTGCTCTTGGACTTCATCCTCAAAGTTGGAGCCAATTTGCATCGTATGCTCCATATTTTTATTGTTCAGAGAGATGATTACAAGATCTTCCATGGACTCACCCCACTCGTCTATAAGATTGTCGTGGACATCTAGCCCATCAATCGAACAAGGGTCAGGTTAGCTTCCTTTTTATAAGGCGATGGAGTAGCAGTGTCTGACCAAAGCTTGATCTCCCCTGATCTTTCCTATTTTGCTGCCTGTTGAAAACTTTATTTTCAAGTAGTAGGTCGATACCATGGCCCAGAGTGCATTCAGACCAGGTTGGCCAAGAATGGCATTGTAGGCAGATGGGGTCTTTACTACCAAAAAATCAACCTATGTCCTAAGCTATTTTGGGTATTGCCCTGCAGCCACAGATAGCATTATTATTCCTTTGACTGGAACAGCATCGCCAATAAAGTCCATCAGTGGAGAGTTCATAGGTCCTAAGTGGTTATTGGGTATAAACATTTTAGAGAAAGCATCGTAAAATAAAATATCAATGGAGCTTCCATTATCTATCAAAACATGGTGTACATCATAGTCAGTAATGTTTAAAGAGATTACAACCGCATCGTTATATAGGAACTGGACCCCTTGGGCATCCCCATGGGTGAAAGTGATGGGCTCCTCAGTCCTCCATCTCTTCACGGGCTCTGTCGATCTGCTAGCCTCCCCTCATTGAAGTCACCTAAAGATAATGTTGATGATGCCATGCGGAGGTCGATCTTCTTGTTGGTCCACCCTCCTTAGCGATTCTAGGGATGGGGGGCTCCCTCGGCTAATCCTCCCATCCTCCAAGCTGACGTCGTAGGAATCGATCGAGCCTACCTTGCTTGACGAGCTCCTCAATCTCATCTTGGAACTGAATGCATTCTACAATATCGTGATCATGGTCATGATGATAGAGGCAAAACTTATTGGGATTGCACTTGTTGAGATGAGTGCGCATCCTTTTCGGCCTCAGCAACTACTCCTTGATTTCCATCAGCACCTAGATTTTTAGAGCATTGAGGGAAGCGTAGTTGTGAAACATTTTGAGGAGGGAGCCCTGCCATGCCCTTCTATCAGGGCTTTTTTTGTCTCCGACACTAGGGAGGAGTTTGGACTTGCCTGTGCTCGGGGGGAGTTCTGGAGCGTGGCTAAGCTTCGCTCGGCTTTTCTTCAGCTACGGGCATACTTGATTCGCTCTCCCATCGCTCTCCAATGACTTCACTATCCTTGGCCTTAAAGGCTTCTTCTGCTCGAGTGTAACTATCATCCCGAGCCAGCATATCAGCAAAATTTCTAGGATATTTTTTCTCTAGAAAGAATAGCAAATCATTCTTTTGAAGGCCATCCTTCAGTGCGGCCATAGCGACAAACTGATCAAAATTACGGACCCCCAGCACAGCAGCATTGAATCGGATGACATAGGCTCGGATGGAGTCTCCTTCCTTCTGCTTGACATTAATGAGGGAGTCCGAACCTCGACGGAGGCACCGGCTATTGATGAAATGAGCCATGAACTAGTGGCTCATTTGATCGAAGGAGAAGATGGTATTGAGAAACATGCAGGGTTTCAATGCATAGATTTCAAAACTTTTTCAAAATATAGAGCAGGGGAAGACATAGATTAAACTATTTAATCTACAACATGCATGTAATCAAATTACAAAACCTTACATCAAGGATCTATAATATATTATGATATAAATATAAATATAAAATTAAATTAATTATAAGTGGTATTGATCATATTAATACTTAGATCTAGAATAATTCTAGATCTAACCCTCGATCGCATCTAGATCACCAAGAGATCAGATCTCTTATCTTTGCATAGGTCAAGAACTCTACAATTGAATCCAATATTACTTTTGGAGCTGCACAAGCATCCGACCTCTACAGGTGATCCACACGAACCTACAACATAGATTGGAGGTTCATCGAACGAAGATCCGTTCGAAGTGCTAGCTTCTCGTGGATCCCTCCTAATGGTTAATCAAATACATATTCTTTAGATCTCTTGGATACTCCAAGAGATGAAGAACATGAGGAGAAATAAGAGAGGAATCCAACCATTGGATCTCTCATAAATCAAAAAATAAAATCAAGATAAAATAAATCCTAAGAGAAGATAAATCTTCTCCTTCAGGACATCAACGGTTGATGTCCTGAAAATATCTCTATGCTAGGACAAGAGGAGACCTTTCCCTCTAGGATTTTTTTTAATTTTTTAGATCTAAGATTTTTGATTTTATTTATGTAAAATTTTCACAAAAATTGAAGGGGAAAGGTTCTCCAAGAAACCCTAAGAGAAGACCTTTCTTCTCTTCTCCTTCTCTCATCAGGACATGATCAGATCATGTCCAAAAATTTAACACCATGCCCCAACAACTTAGAGCACTCATCCCTACACCCAAATCCTCTCTCTCTCTCAGATTTTTATCATATAAGAATTATAAATAAAATAGGAAGAGAGAAACATAAAAGAAAAATATAAGAGAAGACAATCTTCTCTTATCTTATCTCTTCAAGACATCAACCTTTGATGTCTTAATTGAGGGCTCTTCTCCAAGAATCTTGATACCACAAATCCTCCACACCTTCTCCTCCTTCTTCTCTAATTTTTTATGATTTTTTTGAAATTTATCACATCCTCTAACCATCTTCAAAGGAGGCGCCCCTTTTTACTGCAAGACTAGGTCAAAACCTAGTCAAAGGAGAAACTTCTATGGGGCATCCAACTCTTGGACGCCCCTCCCGCTTATTTTTTTCATGTAACCAATGATTCTTATGCACAAAACAAAGGAAAAAAGGGGTGGAACACAAAAGGAGGGCGTGGGTAGAGGAATCCAAAATTAGAAGGAAGAGATTTGGTCAAAGAGGACTCTTTCAAGTAGGAAACAAATCCCAAACTCTTTCTAGTTTTGACCAAGTCAAAACAAACTCCCAAAAATCTAAATTAGTGGGGCATGGAGAAGCTCTTAGGTATGAAAAATCATAGAAAAAAATCTAGAATTAAATATTAGGGCATGGGACCATTGGTGCAAGGGAAGAGCGAGAGTCCCAGTCCAACTGGGACTCTTTATGTTTGACTAGGTCAAAATTTATTTTGAACCTAAATCAAAACTAATTTAAACCAGATAAAATATAACCTAATTAAGAGTGATCCTAGTCTAATTAGAAGTCTAATTAAATTAGATTAAACCATATTTAATTCTGATTTAAATTCAAAGTCAATTTAGAATTTGATGCACTTAAATCCTAGTCCAACTAGGAATTAATTTTTTCTTGCAATTGACTTATCCAATAAACCAATTGAACTTAACCTAATTAAGTATAAACTAATTCTAATTGAATCTAATTCAATTAGACTTGATCTCAGTTCGATTGCTCAATCAAATTAAGCTAATTAGCAATTCAATTGCTAATCAATCCTCCTGCAATACTTGCATTAGGTCAAACATCAATCGCATTGAATGTTTGACATCGAAATGATTCTCAATCATCGATTAACAATCTGATTAGGTTACAAGCTCTAATGTGTGTGACCCCATAGATTTGAATCTAAGCCAGTAGTCCAGAAATCAATTTTTATATCAATCGAAGTTACCATCTAGCAATAGTTTCCGACGTACGGATAGGTCGAATGTATGTAATGCAACATTCTTAGAATTCTGGCCCATGGTTACCATATAATTCATCCCTTCGACCAATAATACTCAAGATGACTTCAAGTATGTTGTCAGCACTCATACAAGTCATCGCTATTATGTCTTAAAATTTTGCAAATCTCGTGACACCTCATGAGGATTACCCAGGCCTAGATTTTGCTAAATTAAAATATAGTGAGTCATTCTCTTCCTAAAGTTAATCAGGAGTGGTCAATCCCATTTTGACACACACCAACTTTACAAGTACTTAACTGTACTCTGAAATCTTTCGAACCTATGTTAGAAATACAGGCAGTCCAGCACCAAAGTAAAGTATGTTGCTTGCAAGTCACCATAGTGATCTCAGGTCGGAGGGATACTTATATCCATTGGCCTTAGCTAGCTACTCTTGACAGTAGAGTGCTACATTGGTCACGTTCAGTATAGATGTACTCCTACATCTTATCTGAATGCCATACAAGTGTCTCCACACTACTTGGTTACGAGGACAACCAATGGATATGGCATATAGCGACCTACACTCGATAAGTTATCATTCTTGTTAATAACTTATCATTTGATCGTGAATAATTTAAGAACCATCTGATAAATCCTTCTTTATTGATTGATTATGGTTCTAAGGACTTCATCATAATTTAGAAGTTTATTTAAGAAAGATAGAACTTTTATGATGAACCAGCCAAATAATTATTATTATTTATAATTTATATACTAATTTTCATCATCTACCACTTAGATGATTGGCTTTAGGACACATTTTTCAATGACTTTTACTTGGACTAAAGCCAATCAGAATGATATCAAATATCCTATCTTCCACTTGAGTTTATAGAACTCCTTAGTTTTGAGGCCTTAGTAAATGGGTTGGTTGAATTCTCCTTTTCCATCGATCTTCCAAAAGTCGACGTCACCCAGATCTAATATCTAAGGTGATAGCAATGTAGAATATGCTGGCCTTCGATTCTTTAACCTGAGCTATGGCTCTAGTGCTACGATAGGACTGGACCATCTATGGAGGGTGCCACTCCCATCCTGCTAATAAACCTCAGCAACTATACAGCTTACATGGTAGCATCATATGCCACGACGTCTTTACATCATTAACTAAATAGGCTAAAATATTCTGCTTGGAACCTTTCTAGTAGATTGCTCCTATTATTAGGGTACGAGCTGACATTCTCTACTTGTCATCTTATTCTCATCGAAATTAAAACATCCACATGTTTTAAGTTAGTACTTCCATATTTGAGTCACTAGACCTTAGTATTTCCCAAATACTTAAGATTTGTCTATACAATCTTCCAATGGCTCTTACTTGGATCAGACTGGTATCTACTCACTATCTTTAGTGAGTATACCATGTCTATTCTCGTACATGGAGAAATAAGATGATAACTAAATCTTTATTCTTTGCAATGCTGGGATGTCATTATTGATTAAGAGAATTTCATCCACAAACAATGCAAGGAATAATACTATAGAATATTTTATCCAATTACAAATGTAGGATTTATCTTTGTTCATAACAAAGGCATACATTCAAAATATATATTCTAATTTTGAGGTAATAGCCAAATGGGCTTTAAGGTCTTTACCTTCCCATCTGCATTACTCTGATCCTTCTGAAAATCTATTCACACCCAATGGATTTTATCCCTTCAGGTGAATCAACTAGTGTCCATACACTATTGATTTTCATGGACTTCAATTTAGACCATGTGGCTCTAGATCACTGTATTATATCCCTATAGGTGATCAGATCTTTGTTGTTCTCATCGAGCTCAACAGGGTTGCCATCTCGAACCTAGATACTGAAGTATCTATCCAGTTGATGCAGTACTCTACCGGGTCTCCTTAAAGGTGACACTTTGATGGGCTCCAGATTTGATCTGATCAAATTCAATTATGTAGGTTTATTAGATTATGTTGATTTTTTTCTATCAGTCAAACTTTTTTAGGATGAACTTGATAGGCATCAGTTCCTTCTCTAAGGAACTTCTTTTCAAAAGGAATGCCCTACTGCTGATGAACATCATATGTTTTTTAGCATAGTAGAATTAATAATCCTTAAATACTTATTGGACTAGGATCCAAGTTTATCTATGTGCAAATATATGACATATCCGATCAACTCCAAACCTGAAAGTGAGAGGGTCTAGGTCTACGCCCGATCCATATCCCATATGGAATCTATGTGACAGATTTACTCAGAACCTTTTTCAGAGTAAAACTAGTAGCCACAAGAGCACAACCCTGAAACAGGCAGACAAGTGAACCCTATAATGGATTGAATCATGTCTAACAAAGTTCAATTTCTTCTTTTAGATACACTATGTTCTGAAAAGAAATCTACTTGAGAGAGAATCTAATTCTCTCCTAGATATGTCAAAAACTTACTGAATAAGTATTCGCCTCCTCAATCCAATCGAAGAGTTCTAATACCTTTTTAATTTATTTTTTATTTTATTATTGAATCATTTAAATATTTTAAATAATTTAGGCCAGATGCACCCATGCCAAGATAGGTCATCTGTAATGAAATATTAGTATCTTCCTTTGGCACTTAAGTTCATAAGTCCACATACATCACTATGTATGAGACTTAAAACTTTATCGGCTCCTTCATCTTTTTCAGTAAAAGATGACTTTGTCATTTTTTCAAGAAGACAAGATTCACAGACTATCAATGATTCGCAATCATTGATGTCAAGATTTTTCTCTTAAGCTTCCTGTTTATCCTATTCTTATCAAGATGACTAAGTCTATAATGCCAAAGATAGATATCCATGACATAATCTAACTTGGGTGTGTACATTACACTTAACAAGCTGTATAAATATTAAATATTATTTATTTATTATTCATGTATTGCTAAATATTATTCATAATAATATTATAATAATTTTTTTTATTAATAAATGATAACCATCTCTGACCAAAAGGCCATCAAAGATCACATTTATCATAAACGATGGACAATAATAATAATCACTCAAAATGACATCTATTGAAAATAAGCTTGATAAATCCTAAAGTTAGGATTAGAACAAGACTTCCATTTCCAACGTTCAGGTATTTCTCACCATTTTTAAATATCCCACTTACTTGTAGTCTTTGCAATAAATTACATAAGACTACCAACATCTAATACCTATGTAGTAGAATTATTTATAGAAAAATTTTAAGGTGTTATCATATAACATCTTTAATGAGCAACTTTTGCTCATTTCTCTTGTTTAACCTATTATGGTTAAGTGAAGCAAGATAATTTTTCTTCCTATGACCCTGCTTCTAACATTAGAAGCACTATGCCTGATTTCGGTTAACCTTGGACTAATTATTTTGATCAAGCTTAGAAGCCCCAGTATGAACCCATTCGTACTGCTGAACCAAATTCAACTCTCGATACTAATTATCGAAGTTGGGTCCCATAAGTCATCACTATCTAACAGTTATAGGAGCAATTAGGGTTTAGCCTTAATTTGAGAAAAGAGAACATTGACCTAAGTATATGAATTATATTAAGTCTAAAGACTTGAACTTTAGTCTAGAGGTTCTCCCACTATTTTATTCGAATTGGTAGCCTCTACCTCAAATTTGATAAATTACTTTAATTTTCTAGTAGGTACTAGAATCCACATAGACTACACATAAGTCCAACTATGGTTGGTCAACCCATGTACATCTAGGGATAGGTTTATAATCAATTATTTCTCCAAATAACTTTTAGTAATTTAATTTTGCCCCAGAAATCTAATCAGTAGGCCAAGGCCTCCACTGTAAGGATCCGATTAGGTCCAACCATTAACATGAGCATACTTGGTACATCTAACTAACGAATGATTAAGCCCAACTATGGTTGGTCAACCTAACCACCATTAGAGAGATACATCCAAATCATCATACGATGAATGATAATTTCATTAGTCAACAAGCACCAGGCCTATGGGCCTCCAATGATTATTGAGTTAATGGACTCATTATCAAGCACCTTAATGGGAGGCTATGACTCAGTTATCTCTATAACTTCCTCATTTTAAGGATCTAATAATTTTAGAGGATTTAAATTATTAGTGATTTAAGGATAGAAAGGACATGGACCAATTTACTTCCACTAACTTCACAAAGTCCGGTCCTCCCACTGACTTCATAAGTCGTTGATGAGGATTATGATCAATTTTGGTCCATGGGCATCTATATCAGTCTCACTGAATGAAATAAGCTCACTGATTTTTTATGTGACATGGGTTAGCTCGAATCAATAAGCATCCTAATTGAAATCTGATTAATTACATTAGCCAGGTAAGTGAGATCAATGGGAGGATCTGCCAAGGCTTGCCTTAGACACCATTAGAAATGGCCAAATAAGCAGGCTGCCAATAAAAAACCACTAGTCTGGAATGCTATACTTATCTTAGATTTCAATTGGTTTGTTAGTTTTGATTTGGTCTACCTAAAGACTCAGGCTCGACCACTGAGCCACGATCAGATCTATTTGTTAGATATATGGACTTTGATCAACTACAACTATTGAATTGATCTATAGAAAAGAAATAACCTAATTCTAATTAACTATTAATTAGGTTTGATTAATTTCTTAACTAAGTCCATATTTAATCTAGTCCTAGATCTAACCCAGTTAATGATCTGATCAAAACTAACCCATTTAACTAACCCAAGTTTTACGAAATCTTCTCAAGATCTTCAAATCATAAATCTAGATCCTAAACAATCACTTAATTCTTAATTAAGTTCAAAGTTTGGGTTTATGAAACCTCAGAACTAGTTTTTGATTTTATTATTTAAAATACTTTTAAATTATAAATAATTTACATTGAATCATATTCAATACATGGTTTTAGATCTGATTTATTTCATTATTTAGATCATGTCCTAGAGTTTTGAATCTAGGATTTTATAGAAAATAAGTTTTTAATTTAAATTTTATAAAATAAATATCATCCATATACATTCTAGATTCAAAATAAAAATTACATATCAACATATGCAATAAGAGGATCTAGATCTAAACATAAAATACATTATGTGGATCATATCATAAATCATTTAAAATTAGATTTAAAATCTAAAAATAAATCATAAATTATTTTAGATCTCATCTAATATATTTATGACTTAGATTTTTTGGATCAGCACATACTAGGACAACCTTTCCACTATAAGGGGTAAATCTTATAGCAGGACAACCTTATGGCAGTATGTGCAATCCTGATATTATTTAGATTTAATCTAAATAATCTAAAATAGATTAAATATTTATTTAATTTTAGATTTAAATAAAAAATTTGAATCATAAATTTTCTTAGATCTAATCTAAATTATTCATGATTCAGATTTAGATCAACACATACTAGGACAATCTTTTCATTGTCAGGGGTTAACCTTACAATAGGACAACCTTATGGCATTATGTGGGATCTTTAATTAATTTTAATTTTTAAATTTAATCTAATATAAATATGATCATATTATAAAAGAATCTAGATGCTCTGATACCATTATTGAGAAACATGCAGGATTTTATGCATAGATTTCAAAACTTTTTCAAAATATAGAGTAGCGGAAGACATAGATTAAATAATTTAATCTAAAATATGCATGTAATCAAATTATAAAATCCTACATCAAGGATCTATAATATGTTATGATATAAATATAAATATAAAATTAAATTAATCATAAGTTGTATTGATCATATCAATACCTAGATCTAGAATAATTCTAGATCTAATTCTAGATCGCATCTAGGTCACCAAGAGATTAGATCTCTTATCTTTGCACAGCTCCAGAACTCCATGGTTGAATTTGTTGTTATCTTTGGAGCTGCATAAGTATTCGGCCTCTATAGATAATCCACACGAACCTGCAACACAGATCAGAGGTTCGTCGAATAAAAATCCGCTCGAACTGCTAGCCTTTCACGGATTCCTCCTGATGGTTAATCAAATACATATTCTTTGGATCTCTTGGATACTCCAAGAGATGAAGAACATGAGGAGGAATAAGAGTGAAATCCAATATTTGGATCTTTCATAAATCAAAAAATAAAATCAAGGAAAAATAAATCCTAAGAGAAGACCAATCTTCTCCTTCAGGACATCAACGGTTGATGTCCTGAAAACATCGCTATGCTAGGACAAAAGGAGACCTTCTCCTCTAGAATTTTTTCTAGGTTTATAGATCTAAGATTTTTGATTTTATTCATATAAAATTTTCACAAAAATTAAAGATGAAAGGTTCTCCAAGAAACCCTAAGAGAAGACATTTCTTCTCTTCTCCTTCTCTCATTAGGACATGATCAGATCATGTCCAAAAAATTAACACCATACCCCAAAAAATTGGAGCACTCATCCCCACACCCAAATCCTCTCTCTCTCAAATTTTTATCATATAAAAATTATAAATAAAATAGAAAGAAAGAAACATAAAAAAAAAATATAAGAGAAGACAATCTTCTCTTACCTTGTCTCTTTAAGACATCAACATTTGATGTCTTAATTGAGGACTCTTCTCCAAGAATCTTGGCACCACAAATCCTCCATGCCTTCTCCTACTTCTACTCTAATTTTTTATAATTTTTCTAGAATTTATCATATTCTCTAACCATCTCAAAGGAGGCACCCCTTTTTACTACAAGACGAGGTCAAAACCTAGTCAAAGGGGGAACTTCTATGGGGCATCCAACTCTTGGACGTCCCCCACACTTATTTTTTTTGTCTAACCAATGATTCTCACACACAAAATAAAAGGAAAAAGGGGTAGAACACAAAAGGAGGGCGTGGGTAGAGGAATCCAAAATAAGAAGGAAGAGATTTGGTCAAAGGGGACTCTTCCAAGTAGGAAACAAATCCCAAACTCTTTCTAGTTTTGACCAAGTCAAAAGAAACTACCAAAAATCTAAATTAGTGGGGCATGGAGAAGCTCTTAGGTGTGGAAAATCATAGAAAAAAAATCTAGAATTAAATATTGGGGCATGGGACCATTGGCACAAGGGAAGAGTGAGAGTCCTAGTCCAACTAGGACTCTTTATGTTTGACTAGGTCAAAATTATTTTGAAACTAAATCAAAATCAATTTAAACTAGATAAAATGCAACCTAATTGAGAGTGATCCTAGTCTAATTAGAAGTCTAATTAAATTAGATTAAATCATATTTAATTTTGATTTAAATCCAAAGTCAATTTGGAATTAGATGCACTTAAATACTAGTCCAACTAGGAATTGATTTTCCCTTGCAATTGGCTTATCCAATAAATCAATTGAACTTAACCCAATTAAGTCCAAACCAATTCTAATTAAATCTAATTCAATTAAACTTGATCTCAGCCCAATTGCTCAATCAAATTGAGCTAATTAGCAATCCAATTGCTAATCAATCCTCCAGCAATACTTACATTAGATCAAACATCAATCGCATTGAATGTTTGACCTAGAAACTATTCTCAATCATCGATTAACTATCTGATCAGATTATAAGCTCTAATGTGTATGACCCCATAGGTTCAAACATAAGTTGGTAGCATAGGAATCAATTTTTGTACTAATCGAAGTTACCATCTAGCAATGATTTTCGATGTCCAGATAGGTCAAATATATGCAAAGCAATATTTTTAGAACCCTAGCCCATGGTTACTGTATAATTCATCCCTTTGACCAATAATACTCAAGACAACTCTAGGTACACTGTCAGCACTCATACAAGTCATCGCTATTGTAACTCAAAATTTTGCAAATCTCGTGACACCTCACGAGGATTACCCAGGCCTAGGTTTTGCTAAATTATAAGACAATGAGTCATTCTCTTCCTGAAGTTAATCAGGAGTGGTCAATCTCATCTTGACTCACACATCAACTTTACAAGTACTTGACTGTACCCAAAAATCTTTCAAACCTATATTAAAAATTCAAGTAGACCAGCACCAAAGTATAGTGAGTTGCTTGCAAATCACCATGGTGATCTCAGATCAAAGGGACACTTATACCCATTGGTCTTAGCTATCTACTCTTGATAGTAGAGTGCTACATTAATCATGTTTAGTGCAGATGTACTCCTACATCTCATCTAGATGCCATACCAGTGTCATACATTGATCATATTTAGTGCAGATGTACTCCTACATCTCATCGATTGATTATGGTTCTAAGAACTTCATCATAATTTAGAAGTTCATTTAAAGAAGATAGAACTTTTATGATGAACCAGTCAAATAACTATTATTATTAGATAATTTATATACTAATTTCAATCATCTACCACTTAGATGATTGACTTTAAAATATGTTTTCTAGTAGATGGTACCCAACCTAAGGGTCGAGTACCAATTTTTGGCTGCTTCTTCCAAAGTGGATGAAAAAGCTCGATATAGAATGGCATCTGATATGCCATGGAGCAGCATTATTATTCGAAAGACCTCCAGATGGTTGACTGGATTGATAGTCCTATCGTTGCTCTTGAACTGAGAGAGATTGAAGTTCGGCGGGATGGATTCTTACATAATTTTTTGAGAGAAAGGAGGGTTAGTGCAGATATCATTATCATGGGAGGAGGGAAAATGGTAGAGTTCTTCGATCCGTCGATTTATTTTCTATAGTTTTTGATCTAGGAGATCCTCACGGTCGCAGATCTCCAAAGTCTTCTGACTGAATGGGGGCTGGGTTCCCCAGGGGTCGAGTCGTGATTAGAGCAAGGGCTCTCAGTCCTCTGCTTTTCCTTTTCGGAGGTCATCGATCGACTTGCCCAAGTTGGTCATCCCTAGATTGGGTCCTGGGCTTTTGAAGAAGCCTGCTCCTACTGAATCAATGTTGTAGGTTGATATTGCTGCATGGCCTGTACTGCTTCAGTAAGACTGCAAACTTGCTGGACCAGTAGGTTGAACTGCTCTACATCCACCATTGTAGCTGGTAGAGCTCAAGATGCAGGAGACAAAATAGGGGTAGGCAGATTTGGATGAGATCTAGCCTCGGAGGTGATTGACCGTTGGGTTGAAGCTTTCCTAGGAGGCATATTTGCTGGGAAGAAAATGCTGAATTGGAAGAAGAAGAATCTCTACTGGGCACTTCTTTAAGAACAAGGAAACCTCAAGAATAAGGAAAACCCTTCCTCCAGTGCCAATCTTATTGGTGCGAAATCTGATTGTCACTAGAATTGAGGCTGTAGTCAGAGAAGATGAGGTTGCCATTGGTGACCTACAAAATAAGTCTCGTCCAGAGTCAGGAACAGTGGTTCCGGCAAGACCCTCTTATGATCAAGTTAGCTCTTTCGATCAATAGAAATGCAGTGCTCAAAGAAATTTTAGTAGAGTTTTTAGAAAGAAATCAAGAGCTTGGAGAAGATGATGTATCTAGAGGGTCCTTTATATAGGTGGAGCCTATAACAAACTGATAGTGATAGTCATAATCACCTAGTAGTGGGTTGTTCAGGATCATGTGGTGTTTGTTATGGAGGGTCATGTTTGTTGTCGTGACGTGCCAGTCCACCGAAGTCTGATAACTCAAGTTCGAATGGGATAGCCGCAATTAACAAAGAATTCTTAGCTAACACCGTTCCAAAGGAGTTCAGAGGTTCTTAAGATCAGCCACACTTAGACTGTCGTTTGCCATATCATGAGTCAGTGTCGAGGTCCTTTTGGACAACTGGTAAGAGAAGTCCAAGAGGAACTTGATAGGTAGAGAAGCCCAAAAAGAGTTCAACAGGTGGCGAAGCCTGTCCAAAGTTTGGCCATTGAAGGAGTTTGGCTGAAGGAGAATTTTGACAGGAGTTCAACTGCTGAAGGAGAATTTTGACTGTTGAAGGAGTCCAGCTAAAGGAGAAGTCTGGCAGGAGTTTGACTGTTGAAGTTGTCTGACCGCTAATAAAGAAGTTTGGTAGGAGTTCGACTGGTGGAGAGGTCCGAAAGGAGTTTGACTGGTGGAGAGATCTGGCTGACGGAGAGGTCCAGAAGAAGTTCGACTGGTAAAGAAGTCCAACCGAAGGAGAAGTCCAGCAAAAGTTCAATTAGCCCCCAAGCTGGCCAGGCTAGACTGCCCAAGGGGCCGCTCTCACTATTCAAGTCCATCCAAAGGGCATCCAATGATAGGAGGGTGACCGAGATTACTCTGAGACTAGGCATTTAGCTAAACTTTAGTGGGAGTGGGTTTATCCCCAACAAGCGTGATATGAGTGAGATTGCTCAAAGAAGTTCTCTACACTTTAGAAGCAATTGCATGATGCCGAGCTCACTTATGATACCTATCAGCTGGGTTGGAGTGAGAGGATATCCAATCTTAAGCAAAAGCTTCATGTTGCTAACAGCGAGGTGGCCTGACTCCAAAAACAACTTGATAACAGACACCAATTCAACGCAAGAAGAAGATCGAAGTAGGTTGCCTCCTTAACGAGGACTCTGGATGAGCTCTCAAAAGCGATTGGGAGGAAGAAGGTCGAGGTTCAATGGCTGAAGATCCAGCTGTTGTGCGAGCAGCAAACCGTTAAGGATGCTGAGGCTAAATTGAATGTTTTAAGGAGAAGGTTGCGTGAATATGAAGAGAACTACCGAAAGGCCGATAGGATGTTTCGTGACAACTTAATAAGAAGAAAGAAACTCAAGGAGGAGGTTGCCAGCTAGAAGGAGTCCTTGGCTTTACCAACTTTTTTCAAGGAGAGTTCTGTCTTTTAGCGAGGCGATTCTTCCCATCTTAAGTTAGTAGGATCTTTGTTTGTTCATGTTGGAACGAGGTTCTCCTCCTGTTTCTTACAGGGCCGTAGGGACATACAAGGGCCCTTGAAAGGGCCTCTTCCCTCATCTCGTCAAAGATTAATGAGATCTTCGCTTTGCTCATGTTAGGACGAGGTTCTCCTCCTATTCCTAACAAGACTATAGGGGCATGTTAGGGCCGTTGCAAGGATCTCTCTCCTCATCTTGTCTAAGATTAATGAGGTCTTCGCTTTGCTCATTTTAGGATGAGGTTCTCCTCTTATTCCTAATAGGGCTGTAGGACCACATTAGGACCGCTGGAAGGGCCTATTTCCTTATCCCGTCTAAGAATAATGAGGTCTTCTCTTTGCTCATGTTAGGATGATGGTTCTCCTATTGTTCTTAACAAGGCTGTACAGGCATATTAGGGTCATTGGAAGGGCCTCTTTCCTCATCTCATCTAAGATTAACGAGGTCTTTACTTTGCTCATGATAGAATGAGGTTCTCCTCATGTTCCTAACAAGGCTGTAGGGGCACGTCAGGGCCATTGGAAGGGCCTCCCCCCTTATCTTATCTTAGATGAATGCAGTCTTCTTCTTTGTTTAAGAACGAAGCTCGATCAAATTATTTCTTGTAATCACACAATTTCGTAGATAGAGATATTGAAAAGAAAAAAAATTATTAAGGTCATATTATTAGTGATATATTCACAAGTTCTCTGAATTTTAGGATCATGAAAAAGTTGTCCCTTCGAGCTCCTTCAAATAATATGTTTCTGGCCAGACGACCTCTTTGACTTTATATGGTGGGAGCTTTCATTGGTTCTGAGATTGTGAAATAGCCGCTTGCCGAAGCACCAAGTCTCCCACTTTGAATACTATTTCTCTAACCTTTGACTTGTAGTAGCGAGCTACTTTCTGTTTATAGGCTGACATCCGGACCTGAGCTTCTTTCCTCTTTTCTTCCAGTAGGTTGAGGTTATCCCTAAGATCTTGTGAGTTCTGCTGCTCATTAAATGCCATAACTCACACTGACGGGAACTTGAGTTCCATCGAGATGACTGCCTCTATTTCGAAGGCCAAGACGAATGGTGTCTCCCTAGTTGAAAATCTTTAGATAGTTTGGTATGCCTAGAGTACGTGATAGAGTTCATCTATCCAAGTCTCTCTCACTTTCTTGAGTCTTGCCTTGATACCTTGAAGTAGGGTTTTGTTGGTCACCTCGGCTTCACCATTTGCTTGTGGGTGATCCACTGATGTAAAATTATGAGAAATATTCAGGTCCTTGCAGAACTCGATAAATTTTATTCTAGCAAACTATCATCCATTGTCTATTATGAGAGTGTGAGGCAGGTCGAACCTACAAATAATTGACTTCTAGATGAAGTTTTGCATTTTGACTTCAGTAATCTTTGCCAGGGGTTCGGTTTCGACCCACATTATGAAGTAGTCAATCTCCACCAGGAGAAACTTCCTTTGTCCAAGCGCCATGGGAAAGGGCCCAAGTATGTCGATCCCTCACTGCGTGAATGGCCATGGGATGCTTAGGGGGATAAGCTCGGATGCCAGTTGTCTTTGAATATTTGCATTTCCTTGGCATTGATCACACCTTCTGACATATTCTATAGAATCATTGTGCATTGTCGACCAATAGTAACCCTATCAAAGTAGCTTATGAGATAAGGACCGAGCCCCCAAATAACTCCCATAGATTTCTTCATGCACTTTCCATAATGCAAAGTCAACTTCGAAGGGTCGAAGGCATTTGAAGAGTGGCAATGAATACGAACTTTTGTATAACTTGCTTTCATAAAGGACATACTAGGAGGTCTGGTTCTATAATTTTCAAGCTTCTTTTAGGTCATGAGGTAGAACTCCATCTTTGAGATAAGTGAGCAGTGGGTCGATCCAGCTCGGCTCATGCTCAACCTACATTATGGACTATGGTTCTTCCAAACTCGGGCATTTTAGGACTTCGAAGAAAACTTTCTTGGGCAGTTCGGTCGAAGCCAGTGTGGCCAATTTAGAGAGAAGATTGGCTCTGGTGTTTTTCGCTCTCAGAATCAATTGGATGTCGAAACTCTTGAAGGCTAGAATCAGATTCCTCACTTTCTCGAGATACTTTATCATACTTTCCTCCCGAGCTTCATAACTGCTACTGACTTATCTGACTACCAGTTAGAAATCACTGTACACTCGGAGAAGGTCTGCTTCCAATTTCTTGGCTATCTTTAGTCCTTCTATCAGAGCTTCATATTTGTCCCCATTGTTGATCATGAAAAATTCAAAGTGCATTGCATACTCAGCAATGACTCCCTTCGGGTTCACTAGGATCTATCCAGTGCCTAAGCCTGAAGCATTGGATGAGCCATCAACATACAGGGCCCAGAAGCCTTCTAGAAGATTGGCCTTTTCTTTAGAAAAGCTCAGCTACAGTCATGGAATGCTGACTTCATTCTATTCAAGTTCGGTCTCATCTGGGATAGTGCATTCCACTACGAAATCTGCTAGTATTTGAGCTTTGATCGATGGCCGAGGTTGGAAGTTGATGTCAAATTCTATAAGTTTAATTGCCCATTTCATGATTCTTTTGGAGGCATCTGTTCGATGAAAAATTATCTTGATTGGCTGATCAGTGAGGAGGATTATGGTATGCCCTTGGAAGTAAGGTCGGCCCCTGGAAGTAAGGTTGAAGTCTTCAGGCTGCAATTAGTAGAGCATAAGTTAGTTTTTCTAGCTTTGTATGCCATGATCTCGACGTCCCTCAAAACTCAACTTATGTAGAAGATAAGCCACTGCACTTTTGCCTCTTCCTTGATTAGGACTGCTGCAAGGATTGCTGGGGAGATCGCCAAATACAAAAATAATCCTTCTCTTGGTTCGGGCTTGGCCAATAGAGGAGGTGAGCCGAGGTAGCTCTTGAGTCCCTCAAATGCTTGTTGACATTCAGCATCCCAGCAGAAGTTCTTTGGCTATTTGAGAACTTAGAAGAAGGGCATACATCACTCGACCAACCTCGAGAGGAAGCAGTTCAGGGCTGCCATCTTTTCAGTCAGGCACTGAACTTTTTTGATTGATTTTGGGATTGTCATCTCCTGAATGGCCCGAATCTTCTCTAGATTTACTTCAATCGCACATCGACACCATGAAACCCAAAAACTTTCTTGAAGTCACGCCGAAGGCGCACTTGGTTGGGTTCAATTTCATCTTGTATCTTCGAAGGACACTAAAGTCTCCTCAAGGTTGGCTATGTGATTTGTTGAAGCTCAGCTCTTGACAAGCATGTCATCCACATATACCTTCATGTTGCGATCGATCTACTTCTTGAAGATCTTATTGATCAGACAGTGGTATGTCGCTCCTATATTTTTGAGTCTGAAGGGTATGACCCTATAACAATAGAGACCACGATCAATAATAAAAGTGATTTTCTCCTTATCCTCCAGTGCCATTTAGATTTGGTTATAGCCGAAGAAGGCATCCATGAAGGTGAGGAGCTCATGGCCTGAAGTTGCATCCTCTAGTTGATCAATTCTGGGCAAGAGATAACCATCTTTCGAACAAGCTTTGTTCAGCTTCTTAAAGTCTATACACATCCAACATTTGCCATTGGCCTTCTTGACAAGGACTACATTAGAAATCCAATTCGGATAGGAGACTTCTTGGATGAATCTGACCTTAAGGAGCTTGTCAACTTCTTCTGCAATTATCTTTTGTCTCTCTTGAGCATGGCTACATATCTTTTCTTTCACTGGTTGATACTTCAGATTAACAGCCAGTCAATGTTCCATGACTTCAGCATCAACACCTAGCATATTTGCAGAAACCCAAGCAAAGACATGCGCATTTCTCCATAGAAATTCGATGAGCTACTCTTGCACACTTGCTCCCAAACTAGAGTCGATCTGCACCATGTGTTCTTTATTTCCATCATTCAAAGAAACCAAGATAAGATCTTCCATCGATTCTCTCCTTTCTTTTGTGAGGTTGTCCCAAATGTCCAACCCATCAACTGGGCAAGGGTCAGACTGCTTACCCTTTTGCAGGACAATTGAATAGCAATACCTTGCTAAAGCTTGATCTCCTTTGACCTCTCCAACCCCATAACTTATCGGAAACTTCATTTTTAGATGGTAAGTCGATACTACTGTTCGAAGTGCATTTAGATCAGGTCGATCGAGGATAGCATTATAAGTAAATGGAGCTTTTACCACTGAGAAGTCCACTTGCACCCTGGATTTCTGTGGATATCATCCCACAGCCACACTTAAAGCTATCATGCCTTCAACTAGCATTGCATCATCGGTGAAATCAACCAATGAAGAATTCATTAGTTTGAGTCAGTTATTAGATATAAACATTTTGAAGAAAGCATTATAAAATAAGACATCGACTGAACTTTCATTATCAATAAGAATACGACATATATCATAATCGATAATATTTAAAGTAATTACAACTGCATTACTATGCAGAAATTGAACTCGTTGTGCATCTTCTTCAGTAAAGGTAATAGGCTCCTCAGTTCTCCTCTTTTTAATTGATCCCTTAGACCCGCTGGCCTCCTCCCACCAAAGTCCCTCAAAGATGGTATTAATGATGTCGAGGGATGGCCGATCTCCTGGTTTCTCCACCCTCCTTGATGGCTCTGGTTGTGACAACGTCCTTAGCCGATCTTCCCTCGCCTCTAGTCGGCATCTCTAAAATCAGCCCAGCCGACCCCATCTAACAAGCTTCTCGATCTCATCTTGGAGCTGAATACATTCCTCAATATCGTGGCCGTGTTCACGATAGTAAAGATAGTACTTATTTGGATTGTGCTTGCTAGGATGAGTGCACATCCTCTCTGACCTCGATAGCTGCTTCTTGATCTCCATCAGTACTTGAGTTTTTGGAGCATTGAGAGGAGCATAATTCTGAAACCTTTTAGAGGGAGGACTTCTTCGCTCCCTTCTATTAGGACTTCTTTGATGATGAACTCGAAGGGGAGTACAAGCTCGCTTGCGCTCAGGAGGAGTCTGCGAGCATGGCCAAACTTCCTTCACTTTTCTTCAATTATGGGCCTACTAGATTTGCCCGCCTGCCACTCTCTCATGGCTTCCTCATCCATCAACTTGAAGGCCTCCTCAGCTTGGGCATAACCTTCAGCTTGACCTAGCAAATCAGCAAAATTTTTGGGGTACTTCTTCTTCAGGAAGAACAGTAGATCATTCTTCTGAAAGGCGCCCTTAAGCATGGCCATGGCAACCGACTGGTCCAAATTTTGGACCTCTAGTGCAGCGGCTTTGAAATAGTTGACATAGGCTCGGATGGTCTCCCCTTCCTACTGCTTGATATTGATGAGGGTGTTCGAGCCTCATCTTAGACATCAGTTGCTGATAAAGTGAGCCACAAACTGATGGCTCATTTAATCGAAGAAGAAGATTGCACCCGACTTCAGCATCGAGTACTAATTTTTTGTGTTAGATATATGTGCCCTAGAAGTCAGAATTGGCTGACACTTGTAATACACTTGTAGGGGCAAAATTATAATTTTGATCATAATCAATAAAATGGGTTATTTTCTATCACATAGGTGTATTTAGTGTCTGTGATACATCCTTTGAGTTAATGGTAATGATAATTCATATTTTTAAGAGTTAAAAATTTAAGACATGAATAATCATTATTAACTCATAAAATGCTCCCGACCATAGGATCATCATGAGGATGGCGATTGATCCGAAAGGTTGGTGTATAATCGCTTCTCTTTAGTAGATGAGTCTTGAGTCTACGGTGTGGAGACACCGGAGCGAGAGTATAGGTACTCGTTAGAGAACGAGGGCACTGAGCGTGACCACCTCGAGTAGTCATTAGGAAGTCTACCTTCTCGTCAATGACTGACTCGATGCTGCAGTGGTGTGTCTGGTTCTTTGACCTGAGATGCATCGGCAGTTCACCTTGAGGGTGTTATAGTTTGACTACACCATTACTCGGTCTCCTAGCCATATGGAACCCTGAGGTGTATGTTGGCTATAGCATGTTCATTGTAGGAACTGGATTGCATCAAGATGGAATCTATCTACCTCGGTGGTAGAGGAGCAGCCCTATGATGATCATGAGAATCAAGTCCAGAAGCCCATGGCCATGGCAGAGTGAAATAATAGAAAGAGTTTCTATTTAGGATTTTCACATCGGACTTGAATCGAATGATTACATCATATGACAGAAACTAGGGTTTGACGAGTTCACCTTAACCCTAATCTGATCGGGGCTCAAGATAGAAGAACTTAATCACACAGGTAGCTGCACCAAGAGGTTCGCATTCAGCTCTGATGGGTTGCCACCATATACTGCTAGGTGTCACTGGTGGATTTTGGGAGCAATTAGAATGATTTAGATGATCGATCATTCTAGCTGTTCGAATCAGAAGAGTTCTGATCCATCGAAAGGAGTTTCGATGATGTCGATGATAGAGATCATGACATATCCCATTACCATACAGAACTGAACCTAACTGGGTCACACAAATAAGGGTTTGAATCTGGTGATCATCAATTGAACTGATCCAGTTCAATTGATCTGAATGAGATTCAATTAGGTTCAAGAAAATCGTGCTAGCACTCGATTGAACCTAACGTTCTTCTTTTACTATCATAAATAGTTGTCCTGACTGAGCCAAAGGAGTTTGTGCTCGATCAGAGGCCTTCACTTGGTCTGACTGGAGCCTGTCCAGGTTAGAAAAGGGTTGTCTTATTTTGTAAGACAATACCTACCATTTTTGGTCACCTGCCATTTCTCGTCCTTTGACTTTGGTCAAAAGTTGACCTTTGACTGGTCAAATGTTGACCATTGATACTTTGACTTCTGTCCACATGTCATGCACCTATTGGAGAGTTGGTGGAGGCTTGTCCCCCTGCCAGAACCTGGCAAGGGTGGCGTGCGCCCAAGCTGGAGGCGCCCAGGAGTCCCTGTTGGACAGGGACTCCATCTCTTTTTTGGATTCTGATTAGACTTCTCTTAAGAACCAAGTTTGACTGGTCTTAGGCACCATCTAAGGAGGAATCCAAGGGGACTCTATTTCCACCAATCAGATTTAGATCTTATTTCACAAAGGATTGTGATTGGTTGGGAAGAAGAGAAGTTGGATCACGCTTAGTCTATAAATAAGACCCTGCGCCCAACTCAAAGAGCATTGAAAAAATTCCCACATGCCCCAAGGCTGCCTCTCCTCCTCCTCCTCCATGCCAAGCCATCTTCTCCCTCTCCTCTCCACGTCCCAAAAGGTAGTTTGGATCCTTGGTTGGTGCAATCCAGATCAAGAGAAAGGCGACAGAAAGCTAGAAGGCTGCGCTGCTGCAAAGGACAACTGCTGATCTTCGAAAGGAGTTTTGAAGATCCTCCAGATCAGATCCAGATCTAATTTTTGGAGATGTGATAGAGAAGAAGAGGATCTCTAGATCCAACCTGAGTGGATACCGGTAGAGGCCAGGCACTTGCGTGGCTAGATCCAGAACCTTCCGCTGCTTACAGGATCATCAATGGGTAATAGGATTACCCAACATCAAGGTAAATTAAATTTGATTTAATTTATTTAATTTTATTTTTTTATTAAAATAATAAGAATTCAGATCTAAAATATCAAGATCTGATTGGGATCAAAGAGAAAAAATTTTTGAAATATATCTCTTGATCTGATCAGATCTGAACGAACCTGGATCCGGGAAATCAGGATTTTCCCTTCAACTGGTATCAGAGCCAAGGTTCTAAAATTATTTAGATCTAATTTTAAATTTATTTTAATTAAAAAATAAGTAATTTTAGATGTCACATGAGATGTGATCAGATCTAAAATTCAGAAAAAATTAAAATTAAATGATTTGGATCTAAGATTAGAAAATATGCATGACTAGTTCTAAAATAGAATAGTTCTATAGAATAGTCTTGCATGTTTTGATTTAATTCTGATTAAATCATATTTTAGATCTATTTATTTACTATTTTTTGATATTATAATTATTATAATAACATCTAAAAAATAGCAAATAAAAATTATTTAATTTTAAATATCATATGAGATATGATTGATGCATGTCTAGACTAGTTGTAGAATAGTTCTACATAATTGTCTAGATTAGAATTTATTTTGATTAGATCAATTTAAATCTAATTTTTTAGATTATTATGAGATAATTTAGATCTAAAAATATGCATGATTCGATACATGAGATGTATGCAAAATATGCCATGATTAGATCTAATTTGTATATGAGATATATGATATAGATCTAAAATTATTTTGTAGTATTGCATGTTCCTGATTAAGGCATTCCTCTTGGCCGTCCGGTCATAAGAATGAAGAAGGGTTTAAAGGCCCTCTCTTTCCATTCGATGGGGTGTTCTTATGATGTGTAGGGGTGCTGCGTGTTCGTCCTTAATCAGAAACCCAAAACTTACTTTCTGCAAAACCCTAGATCCTGAAACCCTAGGATTTATTGTGCATATTTTGTTTATGAACCCTACTTAATTAAAAATTAAGATTATGGAATATTAATTAGGTCTAAAATTGAGAATTTTCAGATCTAAGATATATTCATAATACTGGGTTCGGGCTTGGGTAGCTCAATTAGGTCTAAGCGGTTGATCAAACCGAATCAAGAGTTGGTTAGATGGGATCAACAATGCTTAAATTGACCAGCCTAATAGGATTAAGTCTGGGTCAAGATCGAGTCACGATCAAGCAAGACCTAATTAGGCTCAGAGGTTAGAGTCTGGATTGTAGGCTAACCCAATTGGTTCTGGACTCAACAATTTGGTGTCTAAGGTAAGTTTGGCACATACGACCGACTGGTTTTTAATTGGAAGCTACTCGACCTGAATGCATTCTTGTACGAGTTAATGGCATATTCCTTCCACCGGTCTCACTTACCTGGCCATATCTGTTGACACAGTTCTGATCTGAGGTGGTCAATAATCCGAGCTAACCCATGCCACTAGGTTAGTCATAATTGTTATGACTATGACAAGTCTAGTTTAATGAGACCTGAATCAATTCTCCCTAAGAAAAGATTAAGTCTGAGGTCTTCCACCATTGTAGATGTGCGGGCCCTTCCCGGGGTTGATTGTTCTCGGCTGGATACAGTGGCTCAGTTGCACCGGGAAGATGCAACCATGTCTATTAGGCATTGGATGCTATGGGCTGGAGGATGAGTTGGGCTCAATATTTCGGATACGGTGAGAGACTCAATTAGGAATCCAGTCTATGCAAATGGTGGGTCTGACTTAACTAAGGAGTGGATCAATATTTCCGGATACGGTGAGATTCATGAATTAGAGACCAAGTTTGGGTGCACCATGATTAGAGAATCATTGAACAAGAGTTGTTCACTCATTGGCTAACCCATCACCAATAACTGTTAGGTGAGGTGATGAGTCAGTTGGTGAGACCGCACCACCCACTAGAAATCATTAATCATGGAGATTTTTGCATCTCTACAGAGGGAGTGTAGGGATCCGAGAAAATAGTGGGAGCTAATTTGTTTAAAAATAAAATTCCCTAAATAAATTGGTCAAGTCATAATTACAGTATCTAACTAGAATCTTTGACTCTCTACAGGAAAATGTCTGCGTCCAACCCATTGGCACGTATCCTGGACACACATAGACTGACCTGGACCCAATTATAAAGATTGGCTCAGGAACTACAAAATTATTTTGGGTTTCGAGAAGTTAACCCATGTATTGGACCAGGACCCTCCCACCTTACCAGCCCGTCCATCCACTGAACAGAGAGCATCTCTGGAAAAATGGATAGACGAAGATAATAAGGCCAGATATTACATGTTGGGCTCGATGTCTGATGAGCTCCAGCGCCAACATGAAGATATCGGGACTGCTCGCCAAATGTTGGCTCACCTGCAGGAGATGTTTGGTGAACAGAGTCGCGCAGCCAAATATCAAGTCACGAAATGACTTTTTAAGGCTAAGATGCGTGATGGGCAGTCAGTCCAAGATCACTGTCTGATGATGATCAAGGACATGGAAGAGCTTGAGAAGCTCGGTGTGAAGTTAGACTTGGATCTGCAGAACGATATTATTCTGCAATCCTTGACTGATGCATATGGGCAATTCATCATGAATTACCACATGCATAAACTTCAAAATTCCTTGGCCGAATTAATGAATATGCTGGTCACCGCTGAGCTTTCTATGAAAGGTTCTAAAGGCTCAGTTCTTGCTATGGAACGGACTTCTTCCAAAAGAAAGTCTTATGGAAAGAAAAAGAAGTCTGTGAAAAAGCAAAAGGTGGAAGGATCAAAGAAGAAGAAGGCAGAGCCGAAGAAGAAGGCCGATGTCAAAGGAAAGTGTTTCCATTGCAACAGCGACGGCCATTGGAAGCGGAACTGCCCTACTTACCTGGCCACCCTGAAGAACAAGAAGGAAGGTCCTTCTGGAGGTATGCTCGTTATTGAGTCTAACCTTACGGTTTCTTCTGCATCCAGTTGGGTGCTTGACTCTGGTTCTAGTGCTCATCTGTGCACTTCCATGCAGGGTCTTGAGGATAGCAGGAGGCTGAGGGATGGAGACATGATCCTACGCATCGGTAATGGAGCAAGAGTTGCTGCAGTAGCCGTGGGAACATACCCTCTTCGATTACCATCTGTTTAGACTTAGTTTTGAAAGACTGTTATTATGTGCCTGCAGCTAGCAGGAATTTGATTTCTGTTTCATGCTTAGCACTAGAAGGCTATGTGATTACCTTCTTTAAGGACCATTGTAACATTCTTTATGAAAGAAATAAAATTGCAAATGGTTTTCCTTATTAATGGTCTTTATCAGCTACATATTGATGTACCTATTCTAACTATCGAGCAAAACGTGAATGCCAAACGACCTAGGGATAGTCCAAACGATAGATATCTATGGCACCTGAGATTAGGTCATATAGCAGAAGATAGGATCAACAAATTGGAGAAAAATGGGCTATTGAGTCCATTGACTTTCGAGTCATATCCAACTTGTGAATCTTGTCTTCAAGGCAAAATGACTAAACTCCCTTTTGTTGGACATGGGGAAGAGGGCCACAGATCTCCTTGCCCTAGTACATACAGATGTGTGCGGCCCATTTGATGTGCCGGCTAGAGGCAATTTTGTCTACTTCATTACCTTTACCGATGATCTGTCTAGGTATGGGTATGTGTATCTTATGAGACACAAGTCTGAAGCTTTTGAAAAGTTCAAAGAATTCAGACATGAAGTAGAAAAACAAACTGAAAAACCCATTAAGGTTCTTCGATCAGATCGAGGAGGTGAATACCTTAGCCGGGAATTCCTAGACTATCTCAAGGAAAATGGCATAGTCTCTCAATGGACTCCACCAGGAACACCTCAACTCAACGGGGTTTCAGAATGGAGAAATCGGACTCTATTGGATATGGTTCGATCCATGATGAGCTTCACAGACCTCCCTGATTTTCTTTGGGGACACTCATTGTTAACTTCAATTTATCTACTGAATAGGGTTCCCTCTAAAACCGTTCCTACCACACCGTATGAGATATGGCACGGTAAGAAACCAAGTCTGAGTCATCTCAGAATTTGGGGTTGTCCGGCTCATGTCAAAAGACAACAAGCGGACAAGTTAGAGTTTAGGTCCTTTCAGAGCTCGATTCATAGGATATCCTAAAGAGTCATTAGGATACTATTTCTACATTCCAGAAGACCACAATGTGATTGTGAGTCGACATGCCATCTTTCTTGAAAAATAGTTTATTCAAGATAGCGGCATTGGAAAGCAGATTAAGCTTGATGAGAAAGTCTCACAAGTACAACGAGCTAAGGACCAATTGGAACCAAATTAGGTTGAGCCAATAAGAACACTACCTCCTCCACCTCGTAGATCGAAAAGAGTTTCCCATCCCCCTTAAAGATACTTAGGTATTATTTCAGAGGACGTAGAGAAAATGTTCCTCGTAGGTAATGATGCTCATGATGATGATCCCAAAACCTACAATGAGTCGATATCAGATATCGACTCCAAGAAATGGCTAGAGGCAATGTAGTCAGAAATTGACTCGATGCACTCAAACCAAGTTTGGATCTTGGTAGATCCACCAGAAGGTATAGTACCTGTTGGGGATAAACCCCGCTCCTGCCAAAGTCAAGTTCGGTGCCCAGCCTGATGCGGCCAGTAGCCATGGAAGAATTTCGATGGATGGGTCATGGCCGAACTATTACAACCGATTGAACTGCCCAGCGGATATCTATATGGAACTCCTAGGTTTCAAGCGGTCGTCCCTTCAGCCAAAGGCCAATGGACTCCGCAGCAGTAGTGGAACCCTCGATTGAACGTTTGGTTTCTCAACTTACTCCTCGGCCAGTGGGACTGTTTCTTCGTATTGGAGCCGATGACTCCTCCTTATTGGGAATGACACCCCCTTTAGCCAGTCAAACTACTCCATGAAAGACCTAGGTCGAGCATCCTTCTTCAGAATTAACTCCTTAGACCAACGGACGGGCTTCCACTAAAGTACCGGACTTGGAAAACTTAAGCAGGGGATTAACTCCTCCAACATGGTATTCGAACTTCTCAAGAAGATGGCCGAACTCCCATGAAAGCCAAACTTTCATATGCAATGGATTCCTGCATGCCATGATTCCACTACTAAACTGTGGTTACACGATAATAACGATCGGCATTTATCAAGTCAATAATGATCAGCATTGATCAGGATAGTTACGATAATCATTAATCAAGGCAGTTACAACAAGCTCCCTCTATAAAAAAGATCCTCCAGATATGTTTACGCTAGGTTCTGAAAATCCTTCTCTTATCCTCAAAACTCTATTGAACTGCATACTAAGCACTCCATTCCTGTTGGCGCTGACTTGATTGTCGGAGGGTCCTACCGGAGCCACCCCCCACCGGCTCCAGATGGGACTTCATTTTGCAGGTCCTCGGCAGCGACCTCATCGACCTCCACTCCAGCGGACTCTGGCGACGGCCAGATTCTATGTCAATAGATTGGCGCTAGAGGAAGGGCTTGTTAGATATATGTGCCCTAGAAGTTAGAATTGACTGACACTTGTAATACACTTCTAGGGGCAAAATTATAATTTTGACTATAATTAATAAAATGGGTTATTTTCTATCACACCTGTGTATTTAGTGTCTGTGATACATCCTTTGAGTTAATGGTAATGATAATTCATATTTTCAAGAGTTGAAAATTTAAGACATGAATAATCATTATTAACTCATAAACAGCTCCCGACCATAGGATCATCACGAGGATGGTGATTGATCCGGAAGGTTGGTGTACGATCGCTTTTTTTTAGTAGATGAGTCTTGAGTCTACGGTGTGGAGACACCGGAGTGAAAGTACAGGTACTCGTTAGAGAACGAGGGCACTGAGCGTGACCACCTCGAGTAGTCATTAGGGAAGTCTACCTTCTCGTCAATGACTGACTCGATGCTGCAGTAGTGTGTCTGGTTCTTTGACCTGAGATGCATCGGCAGTTCACCTTGAGGGTGTTATAGTTTGACTACACCATTACTCGGTCTCCTAGCCATATGGAACCCTGAGGTGTATGTTGGCTATAGCATGTTCATTGTAGGAACTGGATTGCATCAAGATGGAATCTATCTACCTCGGTGGTAGAGGAGCAGCCCTATGATGATCATGAGAATCAAGTCCAGAAAGCCCATGGCCATGGCAGAGTGAAATAATAGAAAGAGTTTCTATTTAGATTTTCACATTGGACTCGAATCGAATGATTACATCATATGACAGAGACTAGGGTTTGACGAGTTCACCTTAACCCTAATCTGATCGGGGCTCAAGATAGAAGAACTTAATCACACAGGTAGCTGCACCAAGAGGTTCGCATTCAGCTCTGATGGGTTGCCACCATATACTGCTAGGTGTCACTGGTGGATTTTGGGAGCAATTAGAATGATTTAGATGATCGATCATTCTAGCTGTTCGAATCAGAAGAGTTCTGATCCATCGAAAGGAGTTTCGATGATGTCGATGATAGAGATCATGACATATCCCATTACCATACAGAACTGAACCTAACTGGGTCACACAAACAAGGGTTTGAATCTGGTGATCATCAATTGAACTGATCTAGTTCAATTGATCTGAATGAGATTCAATTAGGTTCAAGGAAATCGTGCTAGCACTCGATTGAACCTAACGTTCTTCTTTTACTATCATAAATAAGTTGTCCTGACTGAGCCAAAGGAGTTTGTGCTCAATCAGAGGCCTTCATATGGTCTGACTGGAGGTTGTCCAAGTCAGAAAGGTTGTCTTATTTTGTAAGACATTACCTGCCATTTTTGGTCACCTGCCATTTCTTGTTCTTTGACTTTGGTCAAAAGTCTACCTTTGACTGGTCAAACGTTGACCATTGACACTTTGACTTTTGACCACATGTCATGCACCTATTGGAGAGCTGGTGGGGGCCTGTCCCCCTGCCAGAACCTGGCAAGGAGAAGGGCGCACGCCACCCTAGGCGTGTGCCCAAGTTGGAGGCGCCTAGGAGTCCTTGTTGGACAAGGACTCCACCTCCCTTTTTGGATTCCAATTCAGAGTTCTTACTAAGAATCCAAGTTTGACTGGTCTTAGGCGCCCTCTAAGGAGGAATCCAGGGGTCTCTATTCCCACCAATCAGATTTAGATCTGATTTCACAAAGGGTTGTGATTGGTTGGGAGGAAGAGGAGTTGGATCACGCTTAGTCTATAAATAAGACCCTGCGCCCAACTCAGATTCTAATGCAATTCAGAATAGAGAATTTCCCATGCCCCAAGGCTGCCTCTCCCCTCCTTCCTCCATGCCTAAACTTCTCCATAGTCTCTTCTCCCCTTGCTCTCCACGTCCAAAAGGAGTTTTGGACTTAGGTTGGTGCGATTCAGATCAAAGAAAGGCGATCAAAAGCAAGAAGGCTGCGCTGCTGCAAAGGACGACTGCTGATCTTCAAAAGAGTTTTGAAGATCCTCCAGATCAGATCCAGATCTGATTTTTGGAGGTGTGATAGAGAAGAAGAGGATCTCCAGATCCAACCCGAGTGGATACCGGTAGAGGCCAGGCGCTTGCGTGGCTAAGATCCAGAACCTTCCGCTGCAAATCAGGATCATCTACAGGGTAATAGGATTACCCAAATCAGGTAAATTAAATTTGATTTAATTTATCTTATTTTATTTTATTTATTAAAATAATAAGAATCAGATCTAAAACATATCAAGATCTGATTGGGATCAAGAGAAAAATTTTTGAAATATATCTCTTGATCTGATCAGATCTGGAACGAACCTGGACCGGGAAATCAGGATTTCCCTTCAACTGGTATCAGAGCCATGGTTCTAAATTGTTTAGATCTGATTTTAAATTTTATTTTAATTAGAAAATAAAGTGATTTCAGATGTCACATGAGATGTGATCAGATCTGAAATCAGAAAAAATTAAAATTAAATGATTTGGATCTAAGATTATGAAGATATGCATGACTAGTTCTAGAATAGAATAGTTCTATAGAATAGTTCTTGCATGTTTTTGATTTAATCTGATTAAATCATATTTTAGATCTTCTTATTTACTATTTTTCTGATATTATAAGTGTTATAATAACATCTGATAAATAGCAAATAAAAATTATTTAATTTTTAAATATCATATGAGATATGATTGATGCATGTCTAGACTAGTTGTAGAATAGTTCTACATAATTGTCTAGATTAGAATTTATTTTGATTAGATCAATTTAAATCTAATTTTTTAGATTATTATGAGATAATTTAGATCTGAAAACATGCATGATTATGATACATGAGATGTATGCAAAATATGCCATGATTAGATCTACTTTATATATGAGATATATGATATAGATCTGATATTGTTTTGTAGTATTGAATGTTCCTGATTAAGGCGTTCCTCTTGGCCGTCCGGTCATAAGAACGAAGAAGGGTTTAAAGGCCCTCTCTTCCCATTCGATGGGGTGTTCTTATGATGTGTAGGGGTGCTGCGTGTTCGTCCTTAATCAGAAACCCAAAACTTACTTTCTGCAAAACCCTAGATCCTGAAACCCTAGGATTTATTGTGCATATTTTGTTTATGAACCCTACTTAATTAAGAATTAAGTTTATGGAATATTAATTAGGTCTAAAATTGAGAATTTCAGATCTAAGACATATTCATAATACTGGGTTCGGGCTTGGGTAGCTCAATTAGGTCTAAGCGGTTGATCAAACCGAATCAAGAGTTGGTTAGATGGGATCAACAATGCTTAAATTGACCAGCCTAATAGGATTAAGTCTGGGTCAAGATCGAGTCACGATCAAGCAAGACCTAATTAGGCTCAGAGGTTAGAGTCTGGATTGTAGGCTAACCCAATTGGTTCTGACTCAACAATTTGGTGTCTAAGGTAAGTTTGGCATAGACGACCGACTGGTTTTTAATTGGAAGCTACTCGACCTGAATGCGTTCTTGTACGAGTTAATGGCATATTCCTTCCACCGGTCTCACTTACCTGGCCATATCTGTTGACACAGTTCTGATCTGAGGTGGTCAATAATCCGAGCTAACCCATGCCACTAGGTTAGTCATAATTGTTATGACTAAGCCAAGTCTAGTTTAATGAGACCTGAATCAATTCTCCCTAAGAAAAGATTAAGTCTGAGGTCTTCCACCATTGTAGATGTGCGGGCCCTTCCCGGGGTTGATTGTTCTCGGCTGGATACAGTGGCTCAGTTGCACCGGGAAGATGCAACCATGTCTATTAGGCATTGGATGCTATGGGCTGGAGGATGAGTTGGGCTCAATATTTCGGATACGGTGAGAGACCTCAATTAGGAACCCAGTCTATGCAAATGGTGGGTCTGACTTAACTAAGGAGTGGATCAATATTCCGGATACGGTGAGATTCATGAATTAGAGACCAAGTTTGGGTGCACCATGATTAGAGAATCATTGAACAAGAGTTGTTCACTCATTGGCTAACCCATCACCAATAACTGTTAGGTGAGGTGATGAGTCAGTTGGTGAGACCGCACCACCCACTAGAAATCATTCAATCGCGGAGATTTTCGCATCTCTACAGAGGGAGTGTAGGGATCCGAGAAAATAGTGGGAGCTAATTTGTTTAAAAATAAAATCCCTAAACAAATTGGTCAAGTCAAAATTACAGTATCTAACTAGAATCTTTGACTCTCTACAGGAAATATGTCTGCGTCCAACCCATTGGCACGTATCCTGGACACACATAGACTGACTGGACCCAATTATAAAGATTGGCTCAGGAACTACAAAATTATTTTGGGTTCAGAGAAGTTAACCCATGTTTTGGACCAGGACCCTCCCACCTTACCAGCCCGTCCATCCACTGTTGAACAGAGAGCGTCTCTGGAAAAATGGATTGACGAAGATAATAAGGCCAGATATTACATGTTGGGCTCGATGTCTGATGAGCTCCAGCGCCAACATGAAGATATCGGGACTGCTCGCCAAATGTTGGCTCACCTGCAGGAGATGTTTGGTGAACAGAGTCGCGCAGCCAAATATCAAGTCACAAAATGACTTTTTAAGGCTAAGATGCGTGATGGGCAGTCAGTCCAAGATCACTGTCTGACAATGATCAAGGACATGGAAGAGCTTGAGAAGCTCGGTGTGAAGTTGGACTTGGACCTGCAGAACGATATTATTCTGCAATCCTTGACTGATGCATATGGGCAATTCATCATGAATTACCACATGCATAAACTTCAAAATTCCTTGGCCGAGTTAATGAATATGCTGGTTACCGCTGAGCTTTCTATGAAAGGTTCTAAAGGCTCAGTTCTTGCTATGGAACGGACTTCTTCCAAAAGAAAGTCTTATGGAAAGAAAAAGAAGTCTGTGAAAAAGCAAAAGGTGGAAGGATCAAAGAAGAAGAAGGCAGAATCGAAGAAAGAAGGCCGATGGCAAAGGAAAGTGTTTCCATTGCAACAGCGACGGCCATTGGAAGCGGAACTGCCCTACTTACCTGGCCACCCTGAAGAACAAGAAGGAAGGTCCTTCTGGAGGTATGCTCGTTATTGAGTCTAACCTTACGGTTTCTTCTGCATCCAGTTGGGTGCTTGACTCTGGTTCTAGTGCTCATCTGTGCACTTCTATGCAGGGTCTTGAGGATAGCAGGAGGCTGAGGGATGGAGACATGATCCTACGCATCGGTAATGGAGCAAGAGTTGCTGCAGTAGCCGTGGGAACATACCCTCTTCGATTACCATCTGGTTTAGACTTAGTTTTAAAAGACTGTTATTATGTGCCTGCAGCTAGCAGGAATTTGATTTCTGTTTCATGCTTAGCACAAGAAGGTTATGTGATCACCTTCTTTAAGGACCATTGTAACATTCTTTATGAAAGAAATAAAATTGCAAATGGTTTCCTTATTAATGGTCTTTATCAGCTACATATTGATGTACCTGTTCTAACTATCGAGCAAAACGTGAATGCCAAACGACCTAGGGATAGTCCAAACGACAGATATCTATGGCACCTGAGATTAGGTCATATAGCAGAAGATAGGATCAACAAATTGGAGAAAAATGGGCTATTGAGTCCATTGACTTTTGAGTCATATCCAACTTGTGAATCTTGTCTTCAAGGCAAAATGACTAAACTCCCTTTTGTTGGACATGGGGAGAGGGCCACAGATCTCCTTGCCCTAGTACATACTGATGTGTGCGGCCCATTTGATGTGCCGGCTAGAGGCAATTTTGTCTACTTCATTACCTTTACCGATGATCTGTCTAGGTATGGGTATGTGTATCTTATGAGACACAAGTCTGAAGCCTTTTGAAAAGTTCAAAGAATTCAGACATGAAGTAGAAAAACAAACTGGAAAACCCATTAAGGTTCTTCGATCAGATCGAGGAGGTGAATACCTTAGCCAGGGAATTCCTAGACTATCTCAAGGAATAATGGCATAGTCTCTCAATGGACTCCACCAGGAACACCTCAACTCAACGGGGTTTCAGAATGGAGAAATCGGACTCTATTGGATATGGTTCGATCCATGATGAGCTTCACAGACCTCCCTGATTTTCTTTGGGGACACATTCATTGTTAACTTCAATCTATTCTACTGAATAGGGTTCCCTCTAAAACCGTTCCTACCACACCGTATGAGATATGGCACGGTAAGAAACCAAGTCTGAGTCATCTCAGAATTTGGGGTTGTCCGGCTCATGTCAAAAGACAACAAGCGGACAAGTTAGAGTTTAGGTCCTTTCAGAGCTCGATTCATAGGATATCCTAAAGAGTCATTAGGATACTATTTCTACATTCCAGAAGACCACAATGTGATTGTGAGTCGACATGCCATCTTTCTTGAAAAATAGTTTATTCAAGATAGCGGCATTGGAAAGCAGATTAAGCTTGATGAGAAAGTCTCACAAGCAGAACGAGCTAAGGACCAAGTGGAACCAAATCAGGTTGAGCCAATAAGAACACTACCTCCTCCACCTCGTAGATCGGAAAGAGTTTTCCCGTCCCCCTGAAAGATACTTAGGTATTATTTCAGAGGATGTAGAGGAAATGTTCCTCGTAGGTAATGGTGCTCATGGTGATGATCCCAAAACCTACAACGAGGCGATATCAGATATCGACTCCGAGAAATGGCTAGAGGCAATGCAGTCAGAAATTGACTCGATGCACTCAAACCAAGTCTGGACCTTGGTAGATCCACCAGAAGGTATAGTACCTATTGGGTGTAAATGGATCTTCAAGAGAAAGATTGGTGCAGATGGGAATGTGGAGACATTCAAGGCTAGACTGGTGGCAAAAGGTTATAGTCAACGCGAAGGCATTGACTATCAGGATACCTTTTCCCCAGTAGCTATGCTAAAATCCATCCGCACATTGCTTGCCTGTTGCAGCCTATTTCGATTATGAAATATGGCAAATGGACGTGAAAACGGCATTCCTTAAATGGATATCTTGAGGAAGATATCTATATGGAACAGCCGCTAGGTTTCACATCCAGTGATACTGATCACAAGGTTTGCAAGCTGCAAAGGTCCATATATGGACTTAAGCAAGCATCTCGGAGCTGGAACACTCGTTTCAATGATGTGATCAAAAAGTTTGGTTTCATCAAAAATGAAGAGGAACCATGTGTTTTCAAAAGGGTCAGTGGGAGCGCTGTTGTCTTCCTCGTATTGTACGTGGATGACATCCTCCTTATTGGGAATGATATTCCCATGTTGACATCAGTCAAGATGTGGTTGTCCAAGGAATTCTCCATGAAAGACCTAGGTGAAGCATCCTTTATTCTAGGAATTAAGGTCTATAGGGATAGACCGAATAGGATGCTAGGACTTTCACAGAAGATGTACATAGAGGAAAGTACTAAAGAGGTTTAGTATGGAAAACTCTAAGAGGGGATTAATACCCTTCAGACATGGTATTCATCTTTCCAAGAAGATGTGCCCCAGCACACCTGAGGAAATAGAACGCATGAGCAAGATCCCTTATGCTTCTGCAATAGGGAGCCTCATGTATGCCATGCTATGTACACGACCTGATATAGCCCATGCTGTGAGTGTCACAAGCAGATATCAGTCAAATCCAGGTGAAGAACACTGGACTTCTGTGAAATGTATCCTTAAGTACTTGAGAAGAACTAAGGATATGATGTTGGTCTTTGGTAACGGAGAACTCCAAGTCCAGGGATACACAGACTCGGACTTCATGTCCGATATAGATGATCGAAAGTCGACATCTGGAGTCTGTTTGTGTGCAATGGTGGAGCTGTCAGCTGGAAGAGTTCCAAGCAAACTGTGATAGCAGATTCCACCATGGAAGCAGAATATATCGCTGCATCAGAGGCTGCAAAGGAAGCATTCTGGTACAAGAAGTTTGCTGCAGAAATTGGAGTAATGCCATCAGATGCCATTCCTCTTATACTGCGACAACAATGGCGCCATAGCCCTTGCTAAGGAGCCGAGGTCTCACCAGAAAGTCCAAGCACATTGAGCGGCGATATCATCTCATCCGCGATTACCTTGAGAAAGGTTACGTTGAGGTCAAGAGAGTCAACTCCGCAGATAATGTGGCAGACCCACTTACAAAGCCGTTGGGCCAGCAGAAGATCGAAGCCCACCTTGAGAAGATGGGACTTAGACTTGTAGCCAATTGGCTTTAGGACAAGTGGGAGATTGTTAGATATATGTGCCCTAGAAGCCAGAATTGGCTGACACTTGTAATACACTTCTAGGGGCAAAATTATAATTTTGACTATAAAATCAATAAAATGGGTTATTTTCTATCACATATGTGTATTTAGTGTCTGTGATACATCCTTTGAGTTAATGGTAATGATAATTCATATTTTCAAGAGTTGAAAATTTAAGACATGAATAATCATTATTAACTCATAAACATGCTCCCGACCATAGGATCATCACGAGGATGGTGATTGATCCGGAAGGTTGGTGTACAATCGCTTCTCTTTAGTAGATGAGTCTTGAGTCTACGGTGTGGAGACACCGGAGCGAGAGTACAGGTACTCGTTAGAGAACGAGGGCACTGAGCGTGACCACCTCGAGTAGTCATTAGGGAAGTCTACCTTCTCGTCAATGACTGACTCGATGCTGCAGTAGTGTGTCTGGTTCTTTGACCTGAGATGCATCGGCAGTTCACCTTGAGGGTGTTATAGTTTGACTACACCATTACTCGGTCTCCTAGCCATATGGAACCCTGAGGTGTATGTTGGCTATAGCATGTTCATTGTAGGAACTGGATTGCATCAAGATGGAATCTATCTACCTCGGTGGTAGAGGAGCAGCCCTATGATGATCATGAGAATCAAGTCCAGAAAGCCCATGGCCATGGTAGAGTGAAATAATAGAAAGAGTTTCTATTTAGATTTTCACATTGGACTCGAATCGAATGATTACATCATATGACAGAGACTAGGGTTTGACGAGTTCACCTTAACCCTAATCTGATCGGGGCTCAAGATAGAAGAACTTAATCACACAGGTAGCTGCACCAAGAGGTTCGCATTCAGCTCTGATGGGTTGCCACCATATACTGCTAGGTGTCACTGGTGGATTTTGGGAGCAATTAGAATGATTTAGATGATCGATCATTCTAGCTGTTCGAATCAGAAGAGTTCTGATCCATCGAAAGGAGTTTCGATGATGTCGATGATAGAGATCATGACATATCCCATTACCATACAGAACTGAACCTAACTGGGTCACACAAACAAGGGTTTGAATCTGGTGATCATCAATTGAACTGATCTAGTTCAATTGATCTGAATGAGATTCAATTAGGTTCAAGGAAATCGTGCTAGCACTCGATTGAACCTAACGTTCTTCTTTTACTATCATAAATAAGTTGTCCTGACTGAGCCAAAGGAGTTTGTGCTCAATCAGAGGCCTTCATATGGTCTGACTGGAGGTTGTCCAAGTCAGAAAAGGTTGTCTTATTTTGTAAGACATTACCTGCCATTTTTGGTCACCTGCCATTTCTTGTTCTTTGACTTTGGTCAAAAGTCTACCTTTGACTGGTCAAACGTTGACCATTGACACTTTGACTTTTGACCACATGTCATGCACCTATTGGAGAGCTGGTGGGGGCCTGTCCCCCTGCCAGAACCTGGCAAGGAGAAGGGCGCACGCCACCCTAGGCGTGTGCCCAAGTTGGAGGCGCCTAGGAGTCCTTGTTGGACAAGGACTCCACCTCCCTTTTTGGATTCCAATTCAGAGTTCTACTAAGAATCCAAGTTTGACTGGTCTTAGGCGCCCTCTAAGGAGGAATCCAGGGGTCTCTATTCCCACCAATCAGATTTAGATCTGATTTCACAAAGGGTTGTGATTGGTTGGGAGGAAGAGGAGTTGGATCACAAGCTTAGTCTATAAATAAGACCCTGCGCCCAACTCAGATTCTAATGCAATTCAATAGAGATTTCCCACGCCCCAAGGCTGCCTCTCCCCTCCTTCTCCATGCCATAGTCTCTTCTCCCCTTGCTCTCCACGTCCAAAAGGAGTTTTGGACTTAGGTTGGTGCGATTCAGATCAAAAGAAAGGCGATCAAAAGCAAGAAGGCTGCGCTGCTGCAAAGGACGACTGCTGATCTTCAAAAGAGTTTTGAAGATCCTCCAGATCAGATCCAGATCTGATTTTTGGAGGTGTGATAGAGAAGAAGAGGATCTCCAGATCCAACCCGAGTGGATACCGGTAGAGGCCAGGCGCTTGCGTGGCTAAGATCCAGAACCTTCCGCTGCAATCAGGATCATCTACAGGGTAATAGGATTACCCAAATCAGGTAAATTAAATTTGATTTAATTTATCTTATTTTATTTTATTTATTAAAATAATAAGAATCAGATCTGAAACATATCAAGATCTGATTGGGATCAAGAGAAAAATTTTTGAAATATATCTCTTGATCTGATCAGATCTGGACGAACCTGGACCGGGAAATCAGGATTTCCTTCAATGTTCAGGCCTTGTCTTGTTTGATTTTTTTCTTATTCTCTCTTTCTTTGAATTCCTTCAAAAAAAAATCCTCGGAGAGCTCACCAACATCGCACCTCACCTGATCCCGTTCGGTCGTCCGTCCGCTCAGCCTTGAACCAGTCTCGTGCCCTTGGAGCAGAGCAGTTCAACCTGCTCGTCTAGCAGGTTTGTGGTCTCACGGAGGCAGTGCAGGCGGTGTAGGCCATGCACCAATAGGCCCCAGTACCAACTCAATCGACGTAGGATTCTCCAGAGTCGTATGGCCCAGTCCAGGGGCAACCGACATGGGCTACCCGACCTCCAATCCTCGGAAGAGGAAGGCAATGGAGGGAGAGCCCCTGCTCGGACCGCGGCTTGACCCAGGGTGAAGCTTTGCACCCATTCGGCAAGAAGACCTTGGAGATCAGAGACTGCGAAGACCTCCTGGATCAAAGGCTCCTAGAAATGAGCCTACGAATCGAAGAACTCTATCACACTCCCTCCTCATGTAGTAATGACATCTACATTGACCCTCCTTTTTCATAGAAAATCATGCAGGAACCAGTCCCACCAAACTTCAAGCTCCCATAGTTCGAGAGCTATGATGGGACCACCGACCTGGTCGACCATCTGGAAGCCTTGTGGACAATGATGCTGCTCCATGGCACGCCAGACGCTATCCTATGTCGGGCTTTCCCCTCTACCCTTAAAGGGGCCATCAGAAATTGGCACTCGACGCTCAAGCCGAATACCATCTTATCGTTTGATCAGATGAATCAACAATTCGTGGCCCACTTTGTCAGTAGTCGACGTCCGTGCCGAGGTTCAGATTTCTTAATGGCCATCAGGCAGAAGGAGGGTGAACCCATTCGGGCTTACGTCATCCGATTTAATACTGCTACACTAGAGGTCTGGGACCTGGACCAGTCAGTCGCCATGGCCGCTCTCAAAGGTGGCCTTCAGAAGAATGACTTACTGTTCCTCCTGAAAAAGAAGTATCCCAAGGACTTTGCTGACATGCTGGCTCAGGCCAAAAGTTATGCCCGGGCAGAGGAGGCCTTCGAGGCTAAGGATGATGAAGTCGGTGGCAAGCGGCAAATTGATGGGCTAGGCAGGTCCATCGAAGAAAGGAAGAGGATTGAAGTTCAGCCGCATTCCCGGACTCCCCCTGGTCGTGGGCGAGGTCGGACTCTCCCTCAAGCTCGGAGGTGGGGAAGCCCTAACGGAAGGGCATGCTGAGGTTCCCCCCAGTGCTGAAGTTCTCTCCGACGATGACGATTTCACAACTACGCCCCCCCTTAACGTCTCGAAGACTCAAGTATTGATGGAGATCTGGGAGCGACTTCCAAGACTGGAGAGAATGCATTCTCATCCTAGCAAGCGCAATCCCAATAAGTTCTGCCTTTACCATTGCGACCACGATCATGACACTGAGGAGTGCATCCAACTCCAGGACGAGATCGAAGAGCTCATCAGGCGAGGCAGACTTAGCCGATTTCTACGAAGATGGCCTGAGGAGAAGGAATATCGGCCAAGAGCATTACCGCCAAGTGGGGAAAATCAGCAAGAAGATCGGCTGCCCCTTGGCATCATCAATACTATCTTAGGGGGACATCAGCAAGGGGAGACCAGCGGATCCGAAGGATCGATGAAGAGGTAGAGGATCGTAGAGCCCGTGGCCTTCACCGAGGAGGACGATCAGGGAATCCAATTACTGCACAATGATGCGGTTGTAATTTCTTTGAATATTGCTGACTATGATGTACGCCGCGTTCTGGTAGATAATGGAAGCTTGGTCGATGTATTATTTTATGATGCCTTCTCAAAAATGTTCCTGCCCGACGATCGCTTGGGGCCAATGAATTCTCCGCTAGTAGGATTTACTGGCAACGCCGTACCAGTTGAAGGCATAATAACATTGATCGTAGCGGTAGGGCAGCGCCCGAAGCTGGCCAAAGCTCGGGTCGACTTCCTAGTCGTAAGGACCCCGTCTGCCTATAATGCGATCCTTGGTCGACCTAGTCTAAATGCACTCCGAACGGTAGTATCAACCTATTATTTGAAGATGAAATTTTCGACGAGTCACGGGGTCGGAGAAGTCAGAGGAGACCAAGCTCTGGTGAGGTATTGCTACTCGATCACCCTACATAAGGGAGATCAGCCCGACCCTTATCTTGTTGATGGACTGGACGTCCACGATGACCTCACTAAGGAGCGAGGTAAGCTTGCGGAGGACCTCATCTCTGTGCCCTTGAATGATGGGAACTTGGAGCATGTGGTGCATATTGGCTCCAACTTGGCGGCCGAGGTTCAAGAGCAGCTCGTCGCTTTCCTCAGAAGAAATGCGGATGTCTTCACCTGGACCCCAGCAGATATGCCGGGGATCGACGTCGAGGTCATGGAACATCGGCTGGCCATCGATCCGAGGCATCGATCGATAAGAGAAAAGCTACGCCATCATGCCTCGGAGAGGCAGAAAGCGATCGTCGAAGAAGTAGACAAGCTCCTCAAAGCCGGACTCATCGGAAAGGTTAATTATCCGACCTGGGTCTCGAACGTGGTTCTTGTCAAGAAAGTGAATAACAAGTGGAGGATGTGCATCGACTTCAAGAAGCTGGACAAGGCTTGCCCGAAGGATAGCTACCCCCTACCCAGGATCGACCAGCTGGTGGATGCAACCTCGAGCCATGAGCTCCTCACCTTCATGGATGCCTTTTCTGATTACAACCAGATATGCATGGCGCCCGAGGACAAAGAGAAGACTACCTTTATTATCGATCGAGGTCTTTATTGCTACAAAGTCATGCCTTTTGGACTCAAGAACGTAGGAGCAACATACCAGCATTTGGTTAATAAGGTCTTCAAGGAGCAGATCGGCCGCAACATGGAGGTGTACGTAGATGATATGCTCGTCAAAAGCCGAGCTTCAATAGAACACCTAGCCGACCTTGAAGAGACCTTCGGTGCACTCAAGAAGCACAAGATGAAGCTGAACCCAACCAAATGTGTCTTTGGTGTAACCTCCAAAAAATTTCTCAGGTTCATGGTGTCGATATGTGGAATCGAGGCAAACCCCCAAAAAATCTGAGCCATTCAGGAAATGACCATTCCAAAGATGATCAAGGAAGTTCAGTGCCTGGCCGGGAAGGTGGCATCCCTAAATCGCTTTATCTCAAGGATGGTCGAATGATGCATGCCCTTCTTCGAGGTTCTTAAGCGATCGAAGGACTTTTGCTGGATGGCAAAGTGCCAACAGGCATTCGAGGAGCTCAAAAACTACCTCGGCATGCCTCCACTACTAGCAATGCTCGAACCCGAGGAAGAATTGTTCCTGTATCTAGCTATCTCTCCGGCGGCCCTCGCGGCAGTCTTGGTCAGGGAAGAAGCAAAGACGCAGCGACCGGTCTACTACGTGAGCCGAGTTTTGAGGGATGTAGAGACCAAGTACTCTAGGTTAGAAAAACTGACTTACTATCTCTTAATTACTGCCAGGAGGCTCTGACCTTACTTTTAGGAGCACACCATAACGGTCCTCACAGACCAACCAATAAAAGTAGTTCTCCACCGAGCAGACGCCTCTGGAAGAATCGCAAAATGGACAATCGAGCTCACAGAGTTTGACATCAACTACCAACCCAGGCCGTCGATCAAAGCTCAGATACTGGCGAATTTTGTGCTAGAATGCACCATTGTAGTTAAAGCTGAGCTTGAGTCGAGCGGAACTGGCACTAGAGCAAGGCCGAACTTTGACGAAGCCGAGCTATCACTGTCGATCCTTCCCGAAGAGAGCGTCGACCTCCCTGAAGGTTCCTGGGCTCTGCATGTGGATGATTCATCCAACTCTATTGGAGCTGGTGCGGGGCTGGTCTTGGTCAGCCTCGAAGGAGTCGTCGCCGAGTACATGCTGCATCTTGAGTTTTCCGCGACCAATAATGAGGCCGAGTATAAAGTGCTGATCGTCGGATTAAAGATAGCAAGGGAATTAAAAATAGATCGACTTCAAGTCTACAATGATTCCCAGCTGGTGGTTGGTTAAGTTGGCGGTGGCTACGAGGCACGGGAGGAAAGCATGGTGAGATACCTAGGGAAAGTGAAGAATTTGATCCCGACCTTCGACAGTTTCGGCATTCAGCACATCCCGAGGGCAAAAAATGCAAGAGCCGATCTTCTCTCCAAGTTGGCCACTTCAAAGCCGGCCAAACTGCCCAAAGAAGTATTTTTGGAAACTTTGAAGTGCCCGACCACTGAGGAATCTTAGGTCATCCTGCAGATAGAATTCGAGCCCAGCTGAATCGACCCATTGATTGCCTACCTTCAAGAGGGGGTCCTTCTCCGCGATCGAAAGGAAGCTCGGAAGCTCAGGAATCAGGCCTCCCGCTACGTCTTATACGAAGGCAGGTTGTATAAGAGGTCGTACTCCCTCCCGTTGTTGAGATGTCTTCGACCTTCAGAGGCCGACCTCGTGCTATGGGATGTGCACGAAGGACTCTGCAGAAGTCACGTAGGAGCTAGTTCCCTATCGCAAAAACTACTCCGATAGGGGTACTACTGGCTGACTTTATTTCACGATTTCATGGAATACGTAAAGAGGTGCGACCGCTGTCAGAAGAATGCCAGGGTGCAGAGGCAGCCAGCATCCAAACTCACTCCGCTTAGCTCACCCTGACCATTTGCATAGTGGGGAATGGATATACTCGGCTTCTTCCCAACGACGTCTGGGCAGCGAAAGTTTCTCCTTGTCGCAATCGATTACTTCACCAAGTGGGTCGAAGCCGAATCGCTCACGAAGATTACCGAGGCAAAAGTGCAAGACTTCATCTGGAAGTCACTAGTCTATCGATTTGGCCTACCCCGAACCCTCATAACCGACAATGGGCGATAGTTTGCTGGGGCGAGGTTCATCGAGTTCTACAAAGGACTAAACATCTTCCCCCGCTTCACATCGGTGGCTCACCCGCAGGCCAATGGGGAAGCTGAGATAACCAACTGGACCCTGTTGTAAGGAATCAAAGTGAGACTTGATAGGGCAAAAGGGGCCGGGGTGGATGAACTCTACCATATCCTCTGGGCATACCAAACTACTCAGAGGGTGCCGACCTAAGAAACATCCTTCTCCTTGGCCTTCGATACTGAGGCAGTTATCCCGGTTGAGCTTAAGCTCCCGTCTGCACGAGTCATGGGTTTCAACGAGCGACACAACCCCCAGGACCTCAGAGTCAACCTCGATCTTCTAGAAGAAAAGAGGGAGGAAGCCTGCATCTGGATGGCAGCCTACAAATAGAAGGTGGCTCGGTACTACAACTCCAGGGTCAAAAATAAGATGTTCAGAGCGGGAGACATAGTGCTCCAGCGAACCACTGTCACTCAGTCTTAGAGTCAAGGGAAGCTCGCCCCAAACTAGGAAGGTCCGTATGAGGTGACGGAGGTCATCCGACCCAAAACTTATCGCCTGAAGAAACTTGGAGGGGTAGTGCTTTTCCGACCATGGAACTCAAAAAATCTGAGGATGTATTATCAGTAGACATCCTTTAAAAACTCCTTTGCACTGCATTATTGATTTCTGGCATGAGGATTACGTGATGACAGAAAAAAAATGAGCAAAAGTAGCCCATTAGAAACAGGAGGAGAACCTCGTCCTAACGAGAGCAGGTAAAAGACCTCTAATCCTTGGTTGTAGGAGACAAGGTCTCCCCCGAGTTAACATCGGCCGTGGGAAATAAGACCTTCCCAAAATTGAAGGCCTCGTTCATAAAGAACGAGACGGGGGGAGAGGTGCGGACGAGGGTCCGTATGTGCCCCCACAGCCTGTTAGGAATAGGAGGAGGACCTCATCCTAACATGAGCAAAGTCAAAGGCCTCGTTCACAAAGGATGAGACAGGAGGAGAGGCACGGACGATGGTCCGTATGTGCCTCCACAGCCCGTTAGGAACAGGAGGAGGACCTCGTCTTAATGCGAGCAAAGTCGAAGACCTCGTTCACCTTAGATGAGATGGGGGGAGACGGACGACGGTTCGAATGTGCCCCCATCGCCCATTAAGAATAGGAGGAGAACCTCATCCTCACGCAAGCAAAGTCGAAGTTAGGAACAGGAGAAGAACCTCGTCCTAACGCGAGCTCCCGCATCAACCTTGGCAAAAAGGGATAAGATCTCCCCCGAGCAACCGGGCCAACCTCGGCTGGAGAGCTTCAACTTCCACTTCGGTCAGAGATAAGATCAGAGATAACCTTATCCTGAGATGAGATCTCCCCCGAACTTCGACCTGGACCAGCACGGGGCTCAGAGGAAGACTTTCGCAGTCGCCTTTTCTGCACTCCCTTTCTTCAAGTTTCGAACTCGGGAGTGGGGGGCTAGTGTTGGGGATAAACCCCGCTCCTGCCTAAGTCAAGTTCGGTGCCCAGCTTGATGCGGCTAGTAGCCATGGAAGAACTTCGGCGGATGGGTCTTGGCCGAACTATTACAGCCGACCAAACTGCCCAGCGGTCGAACTCCTCAAGCGGTCCCTTCAGCTGACCGAACTCCGCAGTAGTAGTCCCTTGATCGAACTTCTCAGCTTACTCCTCGGTCAGACTTCTTCGGGATCCAGACTCCTCCAAGACACCCTCTTTAGCCAGCTGAACTACTTAGCTGCCGAGCTCCTTCGGATTCCTTCAGCGGACGAGCTTCCACTGAAGTCGGACTCCTTGAGGACTCCTCCAGCAGTCAAACTTCTCAATGGCTGAACTCCCATGAAAGACGAACTTCTTATGACAGATTGCTATAGGAGATCCCACTACTAAATGTTTACACGATAATAACCATCAGCATTTACTAATTCAATAACGATTGGCATTTATCAAGTCAATAACGATCGGCATTGATCAGGATAGTTACGACAATCATTAATCAAGGCAGTTATAACAAGCTCCCTCTATAAAAAGGACCCTCCAGATATGTTTACGCCAGGTTCTAAAAACCCTTCTCTTCTCCTCAAAACTCTATTGAACTCCACACTGAGCACTCCATTCCTGTTGGCGCTGACTTGATCATCGGAGGGTCCTACCGGAGCCACCCCCGACCGGCTCCAGACGAAACTTCATTTTGCAGGTCTCCGACGGCGACCTCATCGGCCTCCACTCCAGCAGACTCCTGCGATGGCCAGATTTTGTGTCAACAGTATCTATTGGACGTAAATGGATCTTTAAGAAAAAGATTGGTGCAGATGGGAATGTGGAGACATTCAAGGCTAGACTAGTGGCAGAAGGTTATAGTCAACACGAAGGCATTGACTATCAAGATACCTTTTTCCCAGTGGCTACGCTAAAATCCATCCGCACATTGCTTGCCATTGCAGCCTATTTCGATTATGAAATATGGCAAATGGATGTGAAAACAGCATTCTTAAATGGATATCTTGAGGAAGATATCTATATGAAACAGCCGCTAGGTTTCACATCCAGTGATATTGATCACAAGGTTTGCAAGCTACAAAGGTCCATATATGGACTTAAGCAAGCATCTTGGAGCTGGAACACTCATTTCGATGATGTGATCAAAATGTTTGGTTTCATCAAAAATGAAGAGGAACTGTGTCTTCAAAAAGGTCAGTGGAAGCGTTGTTGTCCTTCTCGTACTGTACGTGGATGACATCCTCCTTATTAGGAATGATATTTTCATGATGATGATAGTCAAATTATGGTTGTCCAAGGAATTCTCCATGAAAGACCTAGGTGAAGCATCCTTTATTCTAGGAATTAAAGTCTGTAGAGATAGACCAAATAGGATGCTAGGACTTTCACAGAAAATGTACATAGAGGAAATACTAAAGAGGTTTAGTATGGAAAACTCTAAGAGGGGATTAATACCCTTCAGACATGGTATTCATCTTTCCAAGAAAATGTGTCCTAACACACCTGAGGAAATAGAATGCATGAGTAAGATCCCTTATGCATCTGTAATAGGGAGCCTCATGTATGCCATGCTATGTACACAACCTGATATAGCCCATGCTGTGAGTGTCACAAGCAGATATCAGTCAAATCCAGGTGAAGAATACTGAACTTCTATGAAATGTATCCTTAAGTATTTGAGAAGAACTAAGGATATGATGTTGGTCTTTGGCAATGGAGAACTCCAAGTCCAGGGATACACAGACTCGGATTTTATGTTCGATATAGATGATCGAAAGTCGACATCTGAAAGTCTGTTTCTGTGTAATGGTGGTGCTGTCAGCTGGAAGAGTTCCAAGCAAATCGTGATAGCAGATTCCACCATGGAAGCAGAATATGTCGCTGCATCAGAGGCTGTGAAGGAAGCATTCTGGTACAAGAAGTTTGCTATAAAAATCAGAGTAATGCCATTAGATGCCATTCCTCTGTACTACGATAACAATAGCATCATAGCCCTTGCTAAGGAGTCGAGGTCTTACCAGAAGTTCAAGCACATTGAGCGATGATACCACCTCATCCACGATTATCTCGAGAAGAATTACATCGAGGTCAAGAGAGTCAACTCCACAGACAATGCGATAGAACCACTTACAAAGCCATTGGGACAATAAAAATTTGAAGCCCACCTTAATAAGATGGGACTTAGACTTGTAGCCAATTGGCTTTGGGACAAGTGGGAGATTGTTAGATATATGTGCCCTAGAAGCCAGAATTGGCTGACACTTGAAATACACTTCTAGGGGCAAAATTATAATTTTGACTATAATCAATAAAATGGGTTATTTTCTATCACATATGTGTATTTAGTGTCTGTGATACATCCATTGAGTTAATGGTAATGATAATTCATATTTTCAAGAGTTGAAAATTTAAGACATCAATAATCATTATTAACTCATAAAATGCTCTCGACCATAGGATCATCACGAGGATGGTGATTGATCTAAAAGGTTGGTGTATAATTGCTTCTCTTTAGTAGATAAGTCTTAAGTCTATGGTGTGGAGACATCGGAGTGAGAGTACAGATATTTGTTAGAGAACGAGGGCACTGAGCGTGACCACATCGAGTAGTCATTAGAAAGTCTACTTTCTCGTCAATGACTGACTCGATGCTCTAGTGGTGTGTCTGGTTCTTTGACCTGAGATGCATCGATAGTTCACCTTGAGAGTGTTATAGTTTAACTATACTACAACTCGGTCTCCTAGCCATACGGAATCCTGAGGTGTATGTTGGCTATGACATGTTCATTATAGGAACTGGATTGCATCAAGATGGAATCTATCTACCTCGATGGTAGAGGAGCAGCCCTATGATAATCATGAGAATCAAGTCCAGAAGTCCATGGCCATGGTAGAGTGAAATAATAGAAAGAGTTTCTATTTAGGTTTTCACATTAGATTTGAATCGAATGATTACATCATATGATAGAAACTAGGGTTTGACGAGTTCACCTTAACCCTAATCTGATCGAGGCTCAAGATAGAAGAACCTAATCACATAGGTAGCTACACCAAGAGGTTCACATTCAGCTCTGATGGGTTGCCACCATATACTGCTAGGTGTCATTGGTGGATTTTGAGAGCAATTAGAATGATTTAGATGATCGATCATTCTAGCTATTCGAATCGGAAGTGTTCTGGTCCATTGAAGGGAGTTTCGATGATGTCGATGATAGAGATCATGACATATCCTATTACCATACAGAATTGAACCAACTGGATCACCCAAATAAGGGTTTGAATATGGTGATCATCAATTGAACTAATCCAATTCAATTGATCTGAATGAGATTCAATTAGGTTCAAAAAAATCGTGCTAGCACTCGATTGAACCTAACGTTCTTCTTTTACTATCATAAATAGTTGTCCTGACTGAGCCAAAGGAATTTATGCTCATTCAGAGGCCTTCACCTGGTTTGACTGGAGCCTGTTCAAGTTAGAAAAGAATTGTCTTATTTTGTAAGACAATACCTATCATTTTTGGTCACCTGCCATTTCTCATCTTTTGACTTTGGTTAAAAATTGACCTTTGACTGGTCAAATGTTGACCATTGATACTTTGATTTCTATCCACATGTCACGCACCTATTGGAGAGCTGGTGGGGGCTTGTCCACCTACCAGAACCTAGCAAGGAGGAGTGTTGGACAGGGACTCCATCTTCTTTTTGGATTTTGATTAGACTTCTCCTCAGAACCAAGGGTGGCATGCGCCCTGTTGGACAGAGACTTCATCTCCTTTTTGGATTTCGATTAGACTTCTCCTCAGAATCAAGTTTGACTGATCTTAAGCACCATCTAAGGAGGAATCCAGGAGACTCTATTCTCACTAATCAGATTTAGATCTGATTTCATAAGGGGTTGTGATTGGTTGGGAAGAAGAGGAGTTGGATCACGCTTAGTCTATAAATAAGACCCTGCACCCAACTCAAACATCATTGAAAAAATTCCACGCCCCAAGGCTGCCTCCCTCCTCCTCCTCCACACCAAGCCTATCTTCTCCCTCTCCTCTCCACCTCCAAAGGTGTTTGGGATCCATGTTGGTGCAATCCAGATGAGAGAAAGGCGATAGAAAGCTAGAAGGCTGCGCTACTGGAAAGGACAACTGCTGATCTTCGAAAGGTGTTTTGAAGATCCTCTAGATCAGATCCAGATCTGATTTTTGGAGACATGATAGAGAAGAAGAGGATCTCTAGATTCAACCCAGGTGGATACTGATAGAGGCCAGGCACTTGCGTGGCTAGATCCAGAACCTTCCGCTGCTTTCAGGATCATCAACAGGTAATAGGATTACTCAGCATCAAGATAAATTAAATTTGATTTAATTCATTTAGACTTTATTTTTTTTTAGAATAATAAGAATCAGATCTAAAATATCTCAGATCTAATTAGGATCAAGGAGAAAAATTTTTGAAATATATCTCTTGATCCGATCAGATATGAACGAACCTAGTTCGAGAAATAAGGATTTCTCTTCATTTTGCTGCTCCTTTCAAAGTAGAAGGGAAAGCACGACATAGAATAGCATCCAATATGCCATGAAGCAGCATCATAGTCTAAAAGACCTCTAGATGGTGAACTAAATCAGTGGTCCCATCATAGCTCCCGAATTAAGGAAGCTTGAAGTTTGGCAAGATTGATTTCTGCATGATTTTTAGGAAGAAAGTAGGACCAGTATAGATGTTATCATGGTTATCTAGGGAAGCATGGCAGAGCTCCTTGAAGGGAAATCCTGATTTCTCAATCCAAATTTGTTCAAATCTGATCAGATCAAGAGATATATTTTAAATTTTTTTTTCTTTGATCTGTATCAGATTTGAGATATTTCAGATCTGATTCTTATTATTTTAATAAATAAAATAAAATAAGGATAAATTAAATCAAATTTAATTTACCTAATTTGGGTAATCCAATTACCCGTTGATGATCTTGTATGCAGCGGAAGGTTCTGAATCTAGCCACGTAAGCACCTGTCCTCTACCGGTATCCACTCGGGTCTAATCTGGAGATCCTCTTCTTCTCTATCACATCTTCAAAAATCAGATCTGGATCTGATCTGGAGGATCTTCAAAACTTTTTTTGAAGATCAGCAGTCATCCTTTGCAACAGTGCAGCCTTCTAGCTTTCAATCGCCTTTCTTTGATCTGAATCGTACCAACCAAAAATCCAAAACTCCTTTTGGACGTGGAGAGGAGAGGGAGAAGGTGGTTTGGCATGGAGGAAGAGGGGAGAGGCAGCCTTGGGGCATGGGAATTGTGATTCCTTTCAATCACTTTCAATCATAATCTGGGTTGGGCGTAGGGTCTTATTTATAGACTGTCTGTGATCCAACTTTTCTTCTTCCTAACCAATCACAACTCTTTATGAAATCAGATCTAAATTTGATTGGTGAGAATAGAGTCCCCTGGATTCCTCCTTAGAGGGCGCCTAAGACCAGTCAAAGTTGGTTCTTAGGAGAACTCTAATTGGAATCCAAAAAGGAGATGGAGTCCTTGTCCAACAAGGACTCCTAGGTGCCTCCAACTTGGGCACACGCCTAGGGTGGCGTGCGCCCTCCTCCTTGCCAGGTTCTAGCAGGGGGACAAGCCCCCACCAGCTCTCCAATAGGTGCGTGACATGTGGTCAAAAGTCAAAGTGTCAATGGTCAACATTTGACCAGTCAAAGGTAAACTTTTGACCAAAGTCAAAGAACAAGAAATGGCAGGTGACCAAAAATGGTAGGTAATGTCTTACAAAATAAGACAACCTTTTCTGACTTGGACAACCTCCAGTCAGACCATATGAAGGCCTCTGATTGAGCACAAACTTCCTTTGGCTCAGTCAGGACAACTATTTATGATAGTAAAAGAAGAACGTTAGGTTCAATCGAGTGCTAGCACGATTTCCTTGAACCTAATTGAATCTCATTCAGATCAATTGAACTAGATCAGTTCAATTGATGATCACCAGATTCAAACCCTTGTTTGTGTGACCCAGTTAGGTTCAGTTCTATATGGTAATGGGATATGTCATGATCTCTATCATCGACATCATCGAAACTCCTTTCGATGGATCAGAACTCTTCTGATTCGAACAGCTAGAATGATCGATCATCTAAATCATTCTAATTGCTCCCAAAATCCACCAGTGACACCTAGCAGTATATGGTGGCAACCCATCAGAGCTGAATACAAACCTCTTGGTGCAGCTACCTGTGTGATTAAGTTCTTCTATCTTGAGCCCCGATCAGATTAGGGTTAAGGTGAACTCGTCAAACCCTAGTTTCTATCATATGATGTAATCATTCGATTCGAGTCCTGATGTGAAAATCTAAATAGAAACTCTTTCTATTATTTCACTCTGCCATGGCCATGGACTTCTGGACTTGATTCTCATGATTATCATAGGGCTGCTCCTCTACCACCGAGGTAGATAGATTCCATCTTGATGCAATCCAGTTCCTACAATGAACATGCTATAGCCAACATACACCTCAGGATTCTGAATGGCTAGGAGACCGAGTAATGGTGTAGTCAAACTATAACACCCTCAAGGTGAACTGTCGATGCACCTTAGGTTAAAGAACCAGACACACTACTGCAGCATCGAGTCAGTCATTGATGAGAAGGTAGACTCCCTAATGACTACTCGAGGTGGTCACGCTCAGTGCCCTCGTTCTCTAATGAGTACCTATACTCTCGCTTCGATGTCTCCACACCGTAGACTTAAGACTCATCTACTAAAGAGAAGTGATTGTACACCAACCTTTCGGATCAATCACCATCCTCGTGATGATCCTATGGTCGGAAGTATTTTATGAGTTAATAATGATTATTCATGTCTTAAATTTTCAACTCTTGAAAATATGAATTATCATTACCATTAACTCAAAGGATGTATTGTTAGATATATGTGCCCTAGAAGCCAGAATTGGCTGACACTTGTAATACACTTCTAGGGGCAAAATTATAATTTTGACTATAATTAATAAAATGGGTTATTTTCTATCACACCTATATATTTAGTGTCTGTGATACATCCTTTGAGTTAATGGTAATGATAATTCATATTTTCAAGAGTTGAAAATTTAAGACATGAATAATCATTATTAACTCATAAACAGCTTCCGACCATAGGATCATCACGAGGATGGTGATTGATCCGAAAGGTTGGTGTACAATCGCTTCTCTTTAGTAGATGAGTCTTGAGTCTACGGTGTGGAGACACCAGAGCGAGAGTACAGGTACTCGTTAGAGAATGAGGGCACTGAGCGTGACCACCTCGAGTAGTCATTAGGAAGTCTACCTTCTCGTCAATGACTGACTCGATGCTGCAGTAGTGTGTCTGGTTCTTTGACCTGAGATGCATCGGCAGTTCACCTTGAGGGTGTTATAGTTTGACTACACCATTACTCAGTCTCCTAGCCATATGGAACCCTGAGGTGTATGTTGGCTATAGCATGTTCATTGTAGGAACTGGATTGCATCAAGATGGGATCTATCTACCTCGGTGGTAGAGGAGCAGCCCTATGATAATCATGAGAATCAAGTCCTGAAGCCCATGGCCATGGCAGAGTGAAATAATAGAAAGAGTTTCTATTTAGATTTTCACATTGGACTCGAATCGAATGATTATATCATATGACAGAGACTAGGGTTTGACGAGTTTACCTTAACCCTAATCTGATCGGGGCTCAAGATAGAAGAACTTAATCACACAGGTAGCTGCACCAAGAGGTTCGCATTCAGCTCTGATGATTTGCCACCATATACTGCTAGGTGTCACTGGTGGATTTTGGGAGCAATTAGAATGATTTAGATGATCGATCATTCTAGCTGTTCGAATCAGAAGAGTTCTGATCCATCGAAAGGAGTTTCGATGATGTCTATGATAGAGATCATGACATATCCCATTACCATACAGAACTGAACCTAACTGGGTCACACAAACAAGGGTTTGAATCTGGTGATCATCAATTGAACTGATCTAGTTCAATTGATCTGAATGAGATTCAATTAGGTTCAAGGAAATCGTGCTAGCACTCGATTGAACCTAACGTTCTTCTTTTACTATCACAAATAAGTTGTCCTGACTGAGCCAAAGGAGTTTGTGCTCAATCAAGAGGCCTTCATATGGTCTAACTGGAGGTTGTCCAAGTTAGAGAAGGTTGTCTTATTTTATAAGACATGACCTGCCATTTTTGGTCACCTGCCATTTTTTGGTCCTTTGACTTTGGTCAAAAGTTGACCTTTGACTGGTCAAATGTTGACCATAGACACTTTGACTTTTGTCCACGTGTCACGCACCTATTGGAGAACTGGTGGGGGCCTGTCCCCCTGCCAGAACCTGGCAAGGAGGAGGGCGCACGCCACCCTAGGCATGCGCCCAAGTTGGAGGCGCCTTGGAGTCCTTGTTGGACAAGGACTCCACCTCCCTTTTGGATTCCAATCAGAGTTCTACTAAGAATCCAGTTTGACTGGTCTTAGGCGCCCTCTAAGGAGGAATCCAGGGGTCTCTATTCCCACCAATCAGATTTAGATCTGATTTCACAAAGGGTTGTGATTGGTTGGGAGGAAGAGGAGTTGGATCACGCTTAGTCTATAAATAAGACCCTGCGCCCAACTCAGATTCTAATGCAATTAGAATAGAGATTTCCCACGCCCCAAGGCTGCCTCTCCCCTCTTCCTCCATGCCTAAACTTCTCCTCCTTCTCCTCTCCACGTCCAAAAGAGTTTTGGACTTAGGTTGGTGCGTTTCAGATCAAAAGAAAGGCGATCAAAAGAAGAAGGCTGCACTGCTGCAAAGGACGACTGCTGATCTTCAAAAGGAGTTTTGAAGATCCTCCAGATCAGATCCAGATCTAATTTTTGGAGGCATGATAGAGAAGAAGAGGATCTCCAGATCCAACCCGAGTGGATACCGGTAGAGGCCAGGCGCTTGCATGGCTAGATCCAGAACCTTCCGCTGCAATCAGGATCATCTACAGGGTAATAGGATTACCCAAATCAGGTAAATTAAATTTGATTTAATTTATCTTATTTTATTTTATTTATTAAAATAATAAGAATCAGATCTAAAATATATCAAGATCTGATTGGGATCAAGAGAAAAAATTTTTGAAATATATCTCTTGATCTGATCAGATCTGGACGAACCTGGACCGGGAAATCAGGATTTCCCTTCAACTGGTATCAGAGCCATGGTTCTAAATTATTTAGATCTGATTTTAATTTTATTTTAATTAGAAAATAAAGTGATTTCAGATGTCACATGAGATGTGATCAGATCTGAAATCAGAAAAATTAAAATTAAATGATTTGGATCTAAGAACATGAAGATATGCATGACTAGTTCTAGAATAGAATAGTTCTATAGAATAGTTTTGCATGTCTTTGATTTAATCTGATTAAATCATATTTTAGATCTTCTTATTTACTATTTTCTGATATTATAAGTGTTATAATAACATCTGATAAACAGCAAATAAAAATTATTTAATTTTAAATATCATATGAGATATGATTGATGCATGTCTAGACTAGTTGTAGAATAGTTCTACATAATTGTCTAGATTAGAATTTATTTTGATTAGATCAATTTAAATCTAATTTTTTAGATTATTATGAGATAATTTAGATCTGAAAACATGCATGATTATGATACATGAGATGTATGCAAAATATGCCATGATTAGATCTACTTTATATATGAGATATATGATATAGATCTGATATTGTTTTGTAGTATTGAATGTTCCTGATTAAGGCGTTCCTCTTGGCCGTCCGGTCATAAGAACGAAGAAGGGTTTAAAGGCCCTCTCTTCCCATTCGATGGGGTGTTCTTATGACGTGTAGGGGTGCTGCGTGTTCGTCCTTAATCAGAAACCCAAAACTTACTTTCTGCAAAACCCTAGATCCTGAAACCCTAGGATTTATTGTGCATATTTTGTTTATGAACCCAACTTAATTAAGAATTAAGTTTATGGAAATATTAATTAGGTCTAAAATTGAGAATTTTTAGATCTAAGACATATTCATAATACTGGGTTCGGGCTTGGGTAGCTCAATTAGGTCTAAGCGGTTGATCAAACCGAATCAAGAGTTGGTTAGATGGGATCAACAATGCTTAAATTGACCAGCCTAATAGGATTAAGTCTGGGTCAAGATCGAGTCACGATCAAGCAAGACCTAATTAGGCTCAGAGGTTAGAGTCTGGATTGTAGGCTAACCCAATTGGTTCTGACTCAACAATTTGGTGTCTAAGGTAAGTTTGGCATAGACGACCGACTGGTTTTTAATTGGAAGCTACTCGACCTGAATGCGTTCTTGTGCGAGTTAACGGCATATTCCTTCCACCGGATCTCACTTACCTGGCCATATCTGTTGACACAGTTCTGATCTGAGGTGGTCAATAATCCGAGCTGACCCATGCCACTAGGTTAGTCATAATTGTTATGACTAAGCCAAGTCTAGTTTAATGAGACCTGAATCAATTCTCCCTAAGAAAAGATTAAGTCCTGAGGTCTTCCACCATTGTAGATGTGCGGGCCCTTCCCGGGGTTGATTGTTCTCGGCTGGATACAGTGGCTCAGTTGCACCGGGAAGACGCAACCATGTCTATTAGGCATTGGATGCTATGGGCTGGAGGATGAGTTGGGCTCAATATTTTGGATACGGTGAGAGAGACTCAATTAGGAACCCAGTCTATGCAAATGGTGGGTCTGACTTAACTAAGGAGTGGATCAATATTCCGGATACGGTGAGATTCATGAATTAGAGACCAAGTTTGGGTGCACCATGATTAGAGAATCATTGAACAAGAGTTGTTCACTCATTGGCTAACCCATCACCAATAACTGTTAGGTGAGGTGATGAGTCAGTTGGTGAGACCGCACCACCCACTAGAAATCATCAATCGCGGAGATTTTCGCATCTCTACAGAGGGAGTGTAGGGATCCGAGAAAATAGTGGGAGCTAATTTGTTTAAAAATAAAATCCCTAAACAAATTGGTCAAGTCAAAATTACAGTATCTAACTAGAATCTTTGACTCTCTACAGGAAAAATGTCTGCGTCCAACCCACTGGCACGTATCCTAGACACACATAGACTGACTGGACCCAATTATAAAGATTGGCTCAGGAACTACAAAATTGTTTTGGGTTCAGAGAAGTTAACACATGTTTTGGACCAGGACCCTCCCACATTACCAGCTCGTCCATCCACTGAACAGAGAGCGTCTCTGGAAAAATGGATTGACGAAGACAATAAGGCCAGATACTACATGTTGGGCTCGATGTCTGATGAGCTCCAGCGCCAACATGAAGATATCGGGACTGCTCGCCAAATGTTGGCTCACCTGCAGGAGATGTTTGGTGAACAGAGTCGCGCAGCCAAATATCAAGTCACAAAATGACTTTTTAAGGCTAAGATGCGTGATGGGCAGTCAGTCCAAGATCACTGTCTGACAATGATCAAGGACATGGAAGAGCTTGAGAAGCTCGGTGTGAAGTTGGACTTGGACCTGCAGAACGATATTATTCTGCAATCCTTGACTGATGCATATGGGCAATTCATCATGAATTACCACATGCATAAACTTCAAAATTCCTTGGCCGAGTTGATGAATATGCTGGTTACCGCTGAGCTTTCTATGAAAGGTTCTAAAGGCTCAGTTCTTGCTATGGAACGGACTTCTTCCAAAAGAAAGTCTTATGGAAAGAAAAAGAAGTCTGTGAAAAAGCAAAAGGTGGAAGGATCAAAGAAGAAGAAGGCAGAACCGAAGAAGAAGGTCGATGGCAAAGGAAAGTGTTTCCATTGCAACAGCGACGGCCATTGGAAGCGGAACTGCCCTACTTACCTGGCCACCCTAAAGAACAAGAAGGAAGGTCCTTCTGGAGGTATGCTCGTTATTGAGTCTAACCTTACGGTTTCTTCTGCATCCAGTTGGGTGCTTGACTCTGGTTCTAGTGCTCATCTGTGCACTTCTATGCAGGGTCTTGAGGATAGCAGGAGGCTGAGGGATGGAGACATGATCCTACGCGTCGGTAATGGAGCAAGAGTTGCTGCAGTAGCCGTGGGAACATACCCTCTTCGATTACCATCTGGTTTAGACTTAGTTTTAAAAGACTGTTATTATGTGCCTGCAGCTAGCAGGAAATTTGATTTCTGTTTCATGCTTAGCACAAGAAGGTTATGTGATCACCTTCTTTAAGGACCATTGTAACATTCTTTATGAAAGAAATAAAATTGCAAATGGTTTCCTTGTTAATGGTCTTTATCAGTTGCATATTGATGTACCTGTTTTAACTATCGAGCAAAACGTGAATGCCAAACGACCTAGGGATAGTCCAAACGACAGATATCTATGGCACCTGAGATTAGGTCATATAGCAGAAGATAGGATTAACAAATTGGAGAAAAATGGGCTATTGAGTCCATTGACTTTTGAGTCATATCCAACTTGTGAATCTTGTCTTCAAGGCAAAATGACTAAACTCCCTTTTGTTGGACATGGGGAGAGGGCCACAGATCTCCTTGCCCTAGTACATACTGATGTGTGCGGCCCATTCGATGTGCCGGCTAGAGGCAATTTTGTCTACTTCATTACCTTTACCGATGATCTGTCTAGGTATGGGTATGTGTATCTTATGAGACACAAGTCTGAAGCCTTTGAAAAGTTCAAAGAATTCAGACATGAAGTAGAAAAACAAACTGGAAAACCCATTAAGGTTCTTCGATCAGATCGAGGAGGTGAATACCTTAGCAGGGAATTCCTAGACTATCTCAAGATAATGGCATAGTCTCTCAATGGACTCCACCAGGAACACCTCAACTCAACGGGGTTTCAGAACGGAGAAATCGGACTCTATTGGATATGGTTCGATCCATGATGAGCTTCACAGACCTCCCTGATTTTCTTTGGGGACACTCATTGTTAACTTCAATCTATTTACTGAATAGGGTTCCCTCTAAAACCGTTCCTACCACACCGTATGAGATATGGCACGGTAAGAAACCAAGTCTGAGTCATCTCAGAATTTGGGGTTGTCCGGCTCATGTCAAAAGACAACAAGCGGACAAGTTAGAGTTTAGGTCCTTCAGAGCTCGATTCATAGGATATCCTAAAGAGTCATTAGGATACTATTTCTACATTCCAGAAGACCACAATGTGATTGTGAGTCGACATGCCATATTTCTTGAAAAATAGTTTATTCAAGATAGTGGCATTGGAAAGCAGATTAAGCTTGATGAGAAAGTCTCACAAGCAGAACGAGCTAAGGACCAAGTGGAACCAAATCAGGTTGAGCCAATAAGAACACTACCTCCTCCACCTCGTAGATCGGAAAGAGTTTCCCGTCCCCCTGAAAGATACTTAGGTATTATTTCAGAGGATGTAGAGGAAATGTTCCTCGTAGGTAATGGTGCTCATGGTGATGATCCCAAAACCTACAACGAGGCGATATCAGATATCGACTCCGAGAAATGCTTGAGGCAATGAAGTCAGAGATCGACTCGATGCACTCAAACCAAGTCTGGACCTTGGTAGATCCACCAGAAGGTATAGTACCTATTGGGTGTAAATGGATCTTCAAGAGAAAGATTGGTGCAGATGGGAATGTGGAGACATTCAAGGCTAGACTGGTGGCAAAAGGTTATAGTCAACGCGAAGGCATTGACTATCAGGATACCTTTTCCCCGGTAGCTATGCTAAAATCCATCCGCACATTACTTGCTGTTGCAGCCTATTTCGATTATGAAGGCTTCTGTTTGAGCACAAACTCCTTTGGCTCAGACAGGACAACTTATTTATGATAGCAAAAGAAGAATGTTAGGTTCAATCGAGTGCTAGCACGATTTCCTTGAACCTAATTGAATCTCATTCAGATCAATTGAACTAGATCAGTTCAATTGATGATCACCAGATTCAATCCCTTGTTTGTGTGACCCAGTTAGGTTCAGTTCTGTATGGTAATGGGATATGTCATGATCTCTATCATCGACATCATCGAAACTCCTTTCGATGGATCAGAACTCTTCTGATTCGAACAGCTAGAATGATCGATCATCTAAATCATTCTAATTGCTCCCAAAATCCACCAGTGACACCTAGCAGTATATGGTGGCAACCCATCAGAGCTGAATGCGAACCTCTTGGTGCAGCTACCTGTGTGATTCAGTTTTTCTATCTTGAGCTCCGATCAGATTAGGGTTAAGGTGAACTCGTCAAACCCTAGTCTTTGTCATATGATGTAATCATTCGATTCGAGTCCAATGTGAAAATCTAAATAGAAACTCTTTCTATTATTTCACTCTACCATGGCCATGGATTTCTGGACTTGATTCTCATGATCATCATAGGGCTACTCCTCTACCACCGAGGTAGATAGATTCCATCTTGATGCAATCCAGTTCCTACAATGAACATGTCATAGCCAACATACACCTCAGGGTTCCATATGGCTAGGAGACCGAGTAATGGTGTAGTCAAACTATAACACCCTCAAGGTGAACTGCCGATGCATCTCAGGTCAAAGAACCAGACACACTACTGCAGCATCGAGTCAGTCATTGACGAGAAGGTAGACTCCCTAATGACTACTCGAGGTGGTCACGCTCAGTGCCCTCGTTCTCTAACGAGTATCTGTACTCTCGCTCCGGTGTCTCCACACCGTAGACTCAAGACTCATCTACTAAAGAGAAGTGATTGTACACCAACCTTCCGGATCAATCACCATCCTCGTGATGATCCTATGGTCAGGAGCAATTTTTGAGTTAATAATGATTATTCATGTCTTAAATTTTCAACTCTTGAAAATATGAATTATCATTACCATTAACTCAAAGGATGTATCACAGACACTAAATACACGTATGTGATAGAAAATAACCCATTTATTGATTTTAGTCAAAATTATAATTTTGCCCCTAGAAGTGTATTACAAGTGTCAGCCAATTCTGGCTTCTAGGGCACATATATCTAAC